>CAJHQP010001282.1:0-122163 GCA_905132765.1 Moricandia arvensis
AAATGCAACCTAAAATGACTAAATCCTAGTCTATATGATCAAAATGCACATGGATGAATGGGTGAAACAATGAAAATATGCAAGACATCAAGGCTTCTTCGCATCAGGACCCAAACTTGTTGAGAACTTGGAGCAAGGTGATTTTCGGAAGGCAAGTACACAACTGATTCAGTTCTATCTTCCATCTTGTTTGAGCATATTTCAATCTTTTAAGTCATCTTAGTTATGTTTTGATTGTTGCAATTTTATCTGTTCACAGACTCTACCAAGATTCAAACAGGAGAACCTAAACCACAACAAGATTGTCTTCGAGAAAGTCCAAGAGATAGCAAGAAAGAAAAGCTGCACTCCTGCACAATTAGCTCTTGCATGGGTCCACCACCAAGGGGATGATGTCTGTCCCATTCCAGGAACCTCCAAGATCGAAAACCTGAACCAGAACATTGGAGCTTTATCCGTGAAAATCACTCCTGAAGAGAAGGCTGAGCTTGAAGCCATTGCCAGACCGGATCTAGTGAAAGGGGAACGACATTGGAACATAATGACTACTTACAAGAACTCTGAAACTCCACCATTGTTGGTGCGACCTGGATCAGCTTCAAATCTATGCTCTGGAAGTCAATACACGTCTCAGAAAGACTATGGGCCATATCACAGCTTAATGGGCTTATTGGAGAGCTTATTGGTCTTATTCATGAGGTATTGGACCGACAGAAGGTTATGGGCCTTGATGAGGCCTTTATAAAGATAGGAATGACTATGGACCAACATGGACGTCTAGTATTCAACCTGATTGACCAAGGAATTGATGAAAGGAAGCTGGTTGGACAGGAAATGAAATGGATGTTCTTGCATGATCGAGAAATGGACCGGTCAAACCGACATGGCCGAGAAATGAGTTGGAAATGGAAGATGAAGAACCAGAGCTGGAAATGGATTATCAGGAGTATTTTCATCATCCAAATGAGCTTAAGGAGGTACTTGGTCGTAGCAGAAACAAGATGGATAGAGCCCAAGCAAGAGTTGTTCGAAAAAGGCCTTTATCGGCCCAAAAAGTGGAAAGACAAGCCAGCTTGGATTATGATTGGGCCAAGAAGATTAAGCACGTCTAATATGGTTTATTTTAAGTTTATTTATGATTTTTATTAAGTGTAAACCAATTGCAATTGGGTTTAGGGTTAGTAAACCAATTAGGAATAGGTTTAGACTAAACCAACTTGGTTTAGGTTTAGGGTTTTTTAGCTTAGGATTTCGTTTTCTTCTTTCTTATTTATGTAGCCACGAGCCTCCATGTAAACAATCAACCATTATTCAATAAACTTAAGCTTTGGCTCAAACAAATCGTCTCTTTGGAGACTTCTCTATCTTGTTCACATTGGTGAGCAGTTTTATATCACACTAAGGAAGAGTTAAACCTTCTGTGATCCATCCTAGACATCAAGCAGGACGCCCCTGTGTCTCAGGAGTAGCTAAACATCTTTAGAGCATCTCATAGTTCTAAGGAGAAGACCATCTCCATCATCTATCATCGATCCACGCCCCCTTCAAGTGATCCAGGGAGAGACAGCCATTCCAGGGCTGCACCAATTGTCTTCTTGGAAAGCAGCATAATCATATTTGGGTTGGACACGTTTGTGATCTGGTTGGTGATTGGTTTTGACTTTTGAGATTGTATGTGATTGGAGTGCCGCTATGTTTTATATACCTTTGGTTCATGCCGATTCAATAATTCTATAGACAAGAAAATTTGTAGACCTTAAAATTTATATTTATTTGAAGTTTTTATAAAAAAAAATCCTTTTAAAATATTATGAGTATTTTATAAAATTTGTGATGAAAATGTATATTTGTATACTTTTGTTTCTTGATTTTCGGTTTCACCATGAAGACAAGTTAACAACCGATCAGAGGTTTCTGGATACTCGAAATGGATCCAAAATTTTAATATCTTAAAAACAAAGATCGAACCGAAGCAAAATATTTCAGATACATAAAGATATCTACATCAGAGTTAAATACTTTAATATACTAATCATTTTAGATATTATATCTATACAATATTCAAAATACATGAAAATATCCTATATTACCAAAAAATAATAACAAGTGTATAGTTTAAAAAGCCAAAAATATTCAAACACTCAAAACATCCAAAATACATACTTGTTCTTCACCCAAATAGCTCAGTCGAAACGATTTTTCATGTTAATTTAAATTTTTTTGGTCTTCTTGTTCAAATTATAGTTGTATATTATTTTAATTTGGAGTTTAAAGAATTTAAATTTATTGTAGAAATGATTGTCACTGTTTAGATGTTTGAATCCTCCTTTAGGCTCTGAAGTATGATGGAGTGAGGGAGAGAGTGAAGCTTGCGACCAATTTTGGAGCCACTTATGTAGAGGGGAAGAGAGAGGTAAGAGGAGATCCTGCCTACGTGAGGGTTGCTTGTGAAGCAAGTTTAAAGCGGCTTGATGTGGATTGCAAGGATCTCTATTATCAGCAGAGACTTGGAAGAAGATATCGTTCCGACCTGCAGGTATCTAGATTACATCGTCTTTTCTTTGTGCAGTATGTATCAATCATATAACTTCATTTTCACTTTCCTTTTCTTCAGGGAGCTTGGGATTGGGATTGTTTCTTACAGTCCTCTAGGACGAGGATTCTTAGCTTCTGGACCAAAACTTGTTGAGAACCTAGGGCAAAATGAATTCACAAAGGCAACTACTACTATCTGCATTGAAAGACTTAGTTGATAAATCTTTAGTGTCACTGACGGTATATTTGCTTAACTTTGTTTCTTATTGGAGACTCTACCAAGATTCCAACAGGAAAACTTAGACCACAATAAGATTCTGTATGAGAAAGTTTTTGCAATGTCGGAGAAGAAAGGATGCACTCCTGCACAACTAGCCCTTGCATGGGTTGACCACCAGGGAGATGATGTTTGTCCCATCCCAGGAACTACTAAGATCGAAAATCTCAAGCAGAACATTGAAGTTCCATCAGTGAAACTCACTCCAGAAGAGATGTATGAGCTCGAAACCATTGGACAGCCAGAGTCTGTAAAAGGAGAAAGATACACGGCCATGGTCCCCACATTCAAGAACTCAGACACTCCACTGTGGTTTTCTTGGAAAGCCACCATTTAAGACCTCCTATTGTTCTCAATTTCCATTGCACATCACTACTATGTAGGTAATAATATGTTGTAATTTCCATTACACACCAACAATCTCACATTGTCTATGCTACCAAGAAATAAAATAAGCATATCAATATTTAAGTTATTCACTATGTTAAATATATTACCTTATTTGAATATTAATTTCTACAAGTTCTACTGTATTTTGAGATGAGTTTGAAATCCAATGAAATTTTGTTCTCTTCTTGCCTCTTGGAACTATCAACGTACTTAAACAGCAATATCAATTTCATTTTCTCAGTAACCCACAAAGCAAAAAAGAAAAATGTTAGTCTCTTTGCTCTGTCTCTTTGTCATCATCTTTTCTTCCTTAATCTTTGTCGGAAAGAAGATCAAACACTACAAGAAAACATGCCTATTGCGAGGGAATTTTACGAGTGAAAATATTCCTCGCAATTTTGTAACGGAATTGCAACCTTTGTGCAACGGAAATATATTCTCTCGCAAAACACTTGCAGTTTTGCGACGAAACGTTTTCGTCGCAAAACTGCGAGTGTTTTGCGAGAGATTTAAAAGGTCCCTCGCAAACCACTCGCAAATTTGCGACGAAAACTTGTCGTCGCAAAACTGCAAGTGTTTTGTGAGAGAATATTTTTCCGTTGCAAAAAGGTTGCAATTCCATTACAAAATTGCAAGTGTTTTGCGAGGCAAAAAAACAGATAGGTTGGTAAAGCACATTTTATTTGTGTGTAACTAGTTTTGCAAGGGATAAACATTCTCTCGCAAAAAAACAGATAGGTTGGTGAAACACGTTTTTTTTTTGTTTAACTAATTTTTGCAAGGGATAAATTCTCTCGCAAAACCCTCGCAAATTATAAATCCCTCGCAATTACATTGCAAAATCTCTTGCAAAACTATTGCAAATGTTTCGCAAATCCCTTGCAAAGTTTTTTAAAATGTCTATATATAGCTGACCTTGAATAGAGATCGTAACACAAAAAAGTAGAAAAAATTTGAGAGAAAGATGTCATCTGAACATGAAATATACGCGTTACGGGCATGGATGTACAATCATAAAGATCCGGAGACTGGTGAAGTTACGAAAGAGTATCGGGCTGGACTACGAGGATTCTTACAACAAGCAACTAACCAACCCTTCGCAAGGGAACATGGTAAAATTTTTTGTCCCTGTAGAAAATGCAAGAATGAGCCATATTTAGAAATAGATACTGTGAAAAGACATCTATTTAATAGAGGATTTAGACCAAACTACTACATATGGTTTTTGCATGGGGAAGGTGCATCAAGTAGTAGTACGGGTCAGGGATTTGAACTACCAAGTTATAATGCTAGTTATTATGACGCCCATGAGTCAAATATGTTTGGAAACAATGCGGGTGTTGGGTATGAGCAAAATCTGTTTGGAAATAATGTTGGTGATGATGGGTATGAGCAACATGGAAATAGGTATCATGATATGGTTACAGATGCAATTCATGAAGCTGTTATTCCTGATAGTGGTAGGGAAGAACCTAACATAGATGCAAAACGGTTTTATAATATGTTAGACGCTGCCAAAGAACCTATCTACGAAGGATGTAGAGAAGGGCTTTCTAGATTATCACTAGCATCTAGGATGATGACAATTAAAAGTGATCATAATCTAAATGAGAAGTGCATGGATTCGTGGGCTCAATTAATTAATGAGTATTTACCAGAAGGTAATCTTGCAGCCGAAAATTTCTATGAAATTCAGAGGTTAGTTGCCGGTCTCGGTCTACCATCTGAAATGATTGATGTATGCATTGATAACTGCATGATTTTTTGGAAAGACGATGAGAAACTGCAGGAATGTCGATTTTGTGGAAAGCCAAGATATCAAGAAACCACGGGAAGGAACCCTGTACCGTACCAACGTATGTGGTACTTACCAATCACAGATAGATTGAAGCGTTTATATCACTCGGAAAGGACGGCCGGGTCGATGAGATGGCATGCCCAACATTCGGTAAAAGATGGCGAGATTACACATCCCTCAGATGCTAAGGCATGGAAACACTTCCAAACCGTATATTCCGACTTCGCGAGCGAGTGTAGAAATGTTTATCTTGGCCTATGCACAGATGGATTTAGTCCATTTGGTATGTCTGGAAGGCAATACTCTTTATGGCCTGTCATCTTGACGCCATACAATCTTCCTCCGGAGATGTGCATGCAAAGAGAATTTTTGTTCTTGAGTATTCTAGTGCCTGGTCCAAAACATCCAAAGCGAGCGCTAGATGTATTTCTGCAACCTTTGATCCATGAGCTAAAAATGTTGTGGCATTGTGGTGTGCGGACATGGGATTACTCGCAGCAGGAGAACTTCAATATGCGTGCAGTGCTTATGTGGACGATAAGTGACTTCCCCGCATATGGAATGTTATCGGGTTGGACAACGCATGGAAGATTATCATGTCCATATTGTATGGATAGGTCAGATGCTTTTCAGCTAAAAAATGGAAGGAAGTCATGTTGGTTTGATTGTCACCGTAGGTTTCTTCCACCACATCATACCTATCGTAAGAACAAGAAATTGTTTAGGAAAAACAAGGCAGTGCATGTTCCTCCCCCGGTAATGCAATCAGGAGCAACTTTGTTGGATCAGATTGAGTATTACTTTGCTCAAGAGACATGTAAAGTTGGGGGAAATTGGCACACTCCAGCTAACATGCCAGACGGATATACGAGATCTCATAATTGGCATAAGAAGAGTATATTTTGGGAGCTTCCATATTGGAAGGATCATCTTTTACGGCACAACCTTGATGTCATGCACATAGAGAAGAATTTTTTTGAGAATATCATGAACACTATATTGAATGTGAAGGGAAAAAGTAAAGATAATTTGAAATCGAGATTGGATTTACCGGAGTTATGTGCAAGACCAGAGCTGCATGTGACAAGAGAAGGAAAATTACCAGTTCCAAATTTTAGATTGTCTGGAGTGGCGAAGCAGAGGTTATTCGAATGGGTAAATTCTGATGTAAAGTTTCCAGATGGATATGTGTCAAAATTCTCGAGATGCATAGAGCAAGGCCAAAAATTTTCTGGTATGAAAAGTCACGATTGTCACGTTTTCATGCAACGACTTCTACCATTTGCAATGACAGAGCTATTACCAAAACATGTCCATGAAGCAATAGCTGGTAATAAAAGTGAATTTAAGTTTTAAAATTACATAGAAATTTATTGTATGTGTTAATTGAAATAATATTTTTGTTTGATTATTGAATTTGTAGGGATTGGAGCATTTTTTAGAGATTTATGCACCCGAACATTGACAGAGGATGGGATCGAGTTATTAGCCAAGAATATTCCGGTATTGCTTTGCAATTTGGAAAAAGTTTTTCCCCCATCTTTTTTTGATGTAATGGAACATCTCCCGATTCATCTACCTCTTGAAGCGGCTCTTGGGGGCCCTGTGCAATTCCGATGGATGTATGTATTTGAGAGATTCATGGGACATTTGAAAAGCAAAGCCAAAAATCTTGCTAAAGTAGAGGGTTCGATAGTTGCAGGCAGAGGAGACTTCACACTTTACATCTTACTACTTTAGCCCAACCGTTAGAACGAAGAAGACCGCTCCCAGACGATACGATGATGGAGGAGTTGCACCTACATATCCTGTTAAAGACATTCCTGACATATTTTGTCAGATTGGGAGACTTGCTGGCAAAGTGAAAGAAGTTTGGTGGGAAGATCATGCACATGCTCGTGCTGCTCACAACTATATTATGCGAAATATTGACTACTTGCAGGAATTTGAAAGGTACTTATATAATTTTTTTATTGGTTACTTTGGTTTATATTTACAATATGCCTAAAAATAACGATTTTTATATGCAGCATATTCAACTTGCAAATTCGAGGACACTATCCTAATTTAGAAGAAAAGGATTATGAGAAGTTGAACGAACGAGATTATCCTTCGTGGTTACAATACTATGTACGTACAATATTTTAATTTTTTAAGACTATGATTACTTGATTAATTTGAATATATATATATATTTTTTGAGCAGGTAAAATATGGACAACATCACAAACCAATTCCCCCATGGTTGTATGAATTTGTTGAAGAACCGATTGCTAAGATCAATACAGCTCCAATGTACTTTACTCGTGGATACACTTTTCATACGTACGCACACGGCTCAAAGAGATCAACCGCAAATTTTGGAATCCAAGTCCAAGGTGAAACTGACTTCTACGGTGTATTGCAACAGATCTTAGAAGTCACTTATCCAGGATCGATCAACTTAAAATGCATATTATTTAAGTGTGATTGGTATGATCCAACGAGTGGACGAGGGGTTCGAACAAATAACTTTGGGGTGATCGATGTCAACGCAAATAGACATTATGCAAAATTTGAACCCTATTGCCTTGCATCACAAGCAGATCAAGTGTGTTTTCTTCCATATCCAAGGATTAAAGAAAAACGTGAAAGGTGGTTATCAGTGATTAAAGTCAACCCGCGAGGGCGTATAATTGTCGGAGATATGGATGATCTCGCAATGCAAGCCGAAAGAGTAGCTGAAATCTCCATCCCAGCTGAATCAATAGAGAATATCATACATATCGATCCAAATAACCAAGAAGTAGAAGTCATTGTTGATGATGAAACCGAAGGCTTTGCTTCAGAACAAGACGAGTTTTATGACGATGATGAAACCGACGAAAATGATGGGGATGAAAATAGTGACACTGAAAATGTATCTAAAAATGAGTCTGATTAGACAAAATATCATCTGTATGTTGTACTATCGTGTATTTGTTTTTTTAAAATAAAAATATAAAACTTTGTGACGTACTTGCAAGGGAATTGCAAGGAAATCTCGCAAATCCCCCGCAAATTTGCAAGAGTTTTGCGAGACTACCCTTGCAGTTCCCTCGCAATTACTCTGATTCAAGCACTTAAACAATTTAGGGGTTCGGTTTAATTTTTGCAAAATGTAAACGAAACCCAAACGAATCTCTAAAACATATTAATTATAGTTTTGCAAGGGATTTGCAAGAGAATCCTTGCAAAACACTCGCAGATTTGCAACAGTTTTGCGAGAATTCCCTTGCAATTATCTCGCAATTCATTTGTAGAAACATTTAAAATTTTATATGTATATCATTCTATAACTTTAAAATTTTAGTATGCTATGTATAGAAAAGAGAAATTCCGAGATTTTAATTAATATATCAAACCATCAAAATATATAATTGATATTTAATATCATTTCCAATAATGAAATATAGACAATCCGTAAAGGTCTCCCAAACACTTAACAAAACCCCAAACGAATCCCTAAAACATATTTAAATTAACATTTTGCGAGGGAATTGCAAGGGAATCGTCGCAAGTCACTCGCAAATTGCATGAATTTTGCGAGGATTCCCTTGTAATTCCCTTGTTTTTTTTTGTTTTTTTTTTGTTTTTGTTTTGTCCGGCTGTTAACAACATAAATCTGTGTTTTTATACTAAATATTGTTGTTTTGCTTTTGTTTGTTTTACAAAGTTAGGTAAATTTCTTTTTAAAAGTATTTTATTTTGTAAATACAGAATTTGATAAATTATATTATTATTTAAATGGAATTATATGGCCATTGCATAATTGGCATAATTGAATTCTATGGCCCATTGCACAAACCAACTACATGCAAAACATTTAAAAAAAAAACAAAGCCCAAAATACTTACCGACAAAACATAAGTATCTAGGTTTAATATATATATATGGACACTTAACACTTCTCCTTTTCTTTTCAGCCGCAAGAAAAAAAAAAACAGACCCTAATTTTTTTTTTCTGTGTTATCTTCACCTCCTCTCTCAGCCATCCCTGCTCCCTTCCGCCTTGACATCTTCCCTCCGTTTGTTCTTCACTCCGGCATGCTCTCTGTCTCTGGGTTTCGCCGGGTCTCGTCTCACCATCTCTCTCGCCGGATCTGAATCTCTATCTCTCACCCTCTCTCTCGCCGGACCTCGGTCTCCTCGTTGGCTGTCTCACCGTCTCGTCGTCTCCTTCTCTCTCCTCGACGCCGTTGCTGTCTCACCAGCTCGTCGCCATTGCTGTCTCACCAGCTCGCCGCCGTGTGCTGCAAAGGTATGGTTTTTCATAGTTTTTCATGAATGATGTAGTATAAAAATTAATACAGAGAAAAAAAGAAGAATGAGTGGTTGGTCCCATATGGTGGTGTCGGTTACATGACCTCATACATATGCTATTGCAAGCATATATATTGGTTATGGTAGTAAAAGAAAAAGAAAACAAACAAATATATGGAAATAGATAAACTAGATATGACGATAATAATGGAGAAGAATATGGAGGCACCGATGATCTCATTAATCTTCTTTGATATTTGTATATTGTTGTTTACGTATTACTTTATGGATAAACAATAAGATACGTGGTTAAAAGTTAAAATGGGTAAATGTTAAAATATCAATTATTTGTGTAACATTAGTAAAGAATCAAAGCTGTCTTTTTGTCATACATATTTTAAAATCTTATCGTTAACCCCCCTTAGTTTAATGGTTCTGGTATACCTAGATAAGTGGTTTTGCATTATTAAAATTATCTTATTACTATTGTTTTAATTTTATTATTTTGTAGATGTCTAGAAATGATTATAGTCAGTTCTTATCGAGGAAGAAGACTTCATCGGGTAATTCTTCTAGTTCTCACATGGCTGAGAGTTCAGCTATTCCGAACAGCCAGATACCACCTTCCCCTCAAGCTCCGCCTCCTGCCCCAGCCCCTGCCCCTATTCCCGAGGCTGCTATGCAACAGCCTGATCCAGATGAAGTGACTATTGAAATGCTTTTGGCTAGTCCTGGACATGATCGTCTTCCTCATCTCGATCCAGATCGCCCTCCAAATACACTTTGGTAAGTTTTTAAATTGTAACCAATTGTAATTAATTTTCATGTTTTTTTTGTACTTTAATTGTTAATTTTGGTTTCAATTTCCTGTATTAGGTTTGATGAGGACGGTAAAGTAGCTGCTTCAGTCCGTCAAATCTTTGAAAGAGATTTCAAAGAACCGCATGCTAATTGGAAGCAAACCCCTCACAATGTCATCGGACGTTGGTTTAATACCTTTGCGGTAATTCAGTTAATTTCTTCTAAATTTTATTTTTTTAAAATTTTAATTTTATGTTCATTTATGTCTATTAATTTGTTTTTTTATTTTCTCAGCAAATGTACCATTGGGAATCAGGTTTAACAGAGTTCGTCCGCCAATCTTTTGAGGCCAAATTGAAACTTCAATTGTCTCGCCAAGTAGCACGGTGGAAGGCTAAGTGGCGGAAAGAAGGTGACAAAGCTATGCCTGTGTGGTTTGACCCACTTGTTTGGGCTGGTCTTGTCACTTATTGGCAAGATCCGGGCACTGAAGTTCGGAGTTGTAACAGTCGGGCGGCCCGTTACTCTGACCCTGATGGACATGGACCGTCAAAGCATCGTTCTGGACAGATTTCTTTCAGAGCCCGTGCGAGAATGATTGTAAGTTTTTGCTGTTTTTTTATTTTATTTTACTTCTTTTGTAGTCATTTTTTCACTAAATATTTTTAACTGTAGGCTGAGAAAACTGGGTGTTCTATTCCAGACCTGCTTGGGGTTCTCGAGATCACAAAACGAAAGCCAGATGGATCTTTCATCGATGGCAAATCTCAACAGCTCTACAACGAAGTGACATTTAAAATGCAACAGTTATCTCAGGCTGCTGATGATCCTGAGAGCATAGGGTCTGGTGGCCTCTCTCAAGTAGAAAAGAATAAGATCTTTTGTGAGGTATATGTTTTTACAGCTCTCAATCTCAATTCTTTAGAGTCTAATTTGATATTGATCTCTGAAATTTTCCTATGTAGTTTGCTCCCCGCAAAAAGGGACGAATGTATGGAGTGGGTTCTATGAGTAAATCTTTAGGTTCTACTCCTACTTCGTTTTCTTCTGCTAGCAGTTCTGAAGACCAGTCTTTGAAGAAGATCATCAACGAACAATCTATTTTACTTCAGAGCCAAGGTGATCAAATCAGGAAACTTAACGCTGTTGTTAATCATCTAGCTTCCAAAGATTCTACTTTGGCAGACATTCTTGCTACCATGGCTTCCCACAACTCTGAAAGCACATGTTCTGGAGATGATGATGAATCTGATGCTATCTAGATTTCTTTGCATCTTATGTAATGATCTAGAACTTATTTAGTTTTATTCTTAAAACTTATGTCTATTTAAAATGGTTTTGTAATGAATCTTGGATTTATATTTATCTATCAAGAATATTTTTGTTTTTAAAAAATATGAATGTAAATATATATATATAAATAATAATATATAAATACAGAAAATTAATCTGAAATTATATAAATAATAATATATTGCGAGGAAAAAAAATTTCACAAATGACTCGCAAATTTGCGTGAGAAAGAAGTCTACTCGCAAATTTGCAATGAATCCATTCACTCGCAAATTTGCAAGGACCACACTCGCTCGCAAATTTGCAAGGACCACACTCGCTCGCAAATTTGCAATCGAATAAATTCCAACGCTAATCCCTCGCAAATTTGCGACGCAAACATTTTCTCGCAAATTTGCAAGCATTAGAATTTTCGTCGCAGATTTGCGAGAGATTATAAAGTCCTCGCAAATTTGCGAGAGAATATATTCCGTCGCAAATTTGCGAGAGAATATATTCCGTCGCAAATTTGCAAGGGATTAGCGAGTGTTTTTAATTTGCGACTAATGATTTGCGAGGGAATTTGCTTATTCGCAATTCACTCGCAAATAGCGATTTGCAAGGGAATTGCAAGGGTTTTGGCCCTCGCAAATGACTTTGTTTCTTGTAGTGAAACGCTCTAAATGGTATCTGCCTCCAAACCCTCAACAGTTTCCAATCATCGGAAACTTACACCAAGCTGGAGAGTTGCCTTAAAGGTCACTACAACGTGTAGCCGAAAGAACGGGACATATCATGCTTATTCACTTAGGTTTGGTCCCTGTAACTGTGGTCTCATCGAAAGAAGCAGCTGAAGAAGTGCTCAGAACTCAAGTCCTGGGATGGCGATGGGGATGGCTACTGTTGAGTTGGGACTCTTGAACTTTACTTCTTCGACTGGAAGTTGCCTGATGGGATGACGCATAATGACATCCACATAGAAGAAGCTGGCATTCTTAGGGTCGTCAAGAAAGTATCTCTCAACCTGGTCCCAGTTCTTAGTTCACTGATTACACCAAACTCCAAGTTTCAAAATAAACTTTCTCTAGTGTATAAAACTAGAGAAAGTGAAAATGCTTGGCAAGTATATTTTGTATAAGTAAGGAGGAATTCAAGACAAAAATATATTTCTGTACAAATATTCTTATTTATAAGTAAGTGCTTGAGTTTTGAGTCGCAAAGTTTTATATTTTTGTTAAGATATCTTATTTATAATTTATCTAATGATGTTATTAGAAAAAATATTTCAAAAATAAAATCCAGTTTTTTAAAAAACTGCTAATTTATATGTTCGCTAGACACATATAAACTAACTGTAAAAACTATTTTAGACTTATTATTATGGAAAATACCATTTTCCTTATACCACTTTTCATTTTTACCTTCACTAAAGAGATATTTTCAAAAATACTACTTTTTTAAGGGACAAATTTTTTTAAAATTAATTAGAATCCTAAATTTTAAATTCCTAAACTCTACCCTACCCTACACCATCCTTTAACTCTAAACCTTAAGTATTAGATTAATTAACCCAAAAGTTATAAATGTGTTTTTTTCTCTCTAAAAATAAAAATAAAAGTGATTAAAGTATTTTTAAAAAGTGGTACAAGTAAAGTGGTATTTTTGACAATTTTTCTATTATTAACGAAAGTTTATGGTTAAAATAGTTTGACAATTTTCTTTTTTTAATTCATGGAAAATTTAATATTTTATTTCAATCAAATTTGAAAAATTATGTTTGAAATGACACTTTTCCATATAAAAAACCGTTTTATTTATTTTAAATCTATATCTTTTTCCAGAAAAAAAAACCCACTATTATTTAGAAAAAATCTATATCTCTTTTGTCATTAACAGTCCAGTTGCAATAGTCCACTCCCCCCCAACTCCATTCACAACAGAGAGAAAAGTCTGAACAGAGTAATCCATGGCAGATTGTAGAGTGAGGAGGATGAAGCTGGGAAGCCAAGGCCTGGAAGTATCGGCTCAAGGCCTTGGCTGCATGAGCCTCTCCGCCTTCTTCGGTGTTCCCGAGCCCAAAACTGATCCCATCGCTCTTCTCCACCACGCTATCAACTCCGGCGTTACTTTCCTCGACACCGCCGACAGCTACGGTCCTCAGACCAACGAGTTGCTCCTCTCCAAGGTTCGGTTTTTCTCTAATCAGAGTTGGGTTTCCAAGAAAAAGGAACCACCTTTATAGGTTCTGGTTCATTGAGCTTCGCAATTTTGGATTCTATTAGCTTCTGAAGAATGGGATGAGGGAGAAGGTGGAGCTTGGTTCCAAATTTGGGATCATTTATTCAGAGGGAAAGAGAGAGATAAAGGGAGATCCTTTGTATGTTAGAGCTGCTTGTGAGGCGAGTTTGAAGCGTCTTGATGTTGATTGCATTGATCTTTATTACCAGCATCGGGTTGATACTCGTGTCCCTATCGAAATCACTGTAAGCCAGATCCTACCATTTTCAACAATGAATTGAGCATGAGGGTATCACTTCCTCGGCTTGTGATATGTTCCGAGTCTTCTGACTACTAGGGACGAAGAAGATAGGACGATGTTTTCTGCTTGAGTCACTCTTACTCAAGTTGGTAGCTTATTTATTAAGAACCAATGTCTGGTCAATTGATATTTTACTGAGTAGATATAAGCATTTCTCACCTTGCCAGTCTTCCCTGCACGTTTTGCTGAACTTAACAATTTGTTTTGTCTTTTAATTTCAAGATGGGGGAAATGAAGAAGCTAGTTGAAGAGGGTAAGATAAAGTACATTGGCTTGTCTGAAGCCTCTGCCTCAACTATCAGAAGAGCGCATGCTGTTCACCCTATTACTGCAGTACAGTTAGAATGGTCCCTGTGGACGAGAGATGTGGAAGAAGACGTCGTCCCCACTTGCAGGTATCCGGTTTTCTTCCTCTTTTCTTGGTTCATCATCCATCAAATCATGTAATGTCTTCTCTTTCCTTCTTTGAGAATGATGTTTCGAAGTTGATCTTTTAACCCAAGGCAAATGCTGATTTCTAATGGTTTACTTGCTGTCCTAAAGTTTGCTCATAGACTTTTAGAAAATCCAATAGAGTGTTACACTCCTTCTCTTTAGAATATCTAGTCAAGTAATGTCTGCTCTTTCCTTCTTCAGGGAACTTGGGATTGGGATTGTTGCTTACAGTCCCCTAGGACGAGGGTTTTTTGCTTCTGGACCAAAGCTTCTTGAGAACATAGAGAACAATGACTACAGAAAGGCAAGTACATAGGCTTTGTGTGCCTTGTTTGATCGATGAACCCTAGATAAAACTGTAGGTAAATCAATCAACCAAGAGTTTATCTACTCAAAATCTTGTTGCTATCTCAGACTCTACCAAGATTCCAACAAGAAAACTTAGTCCACAACAAGATTCTCTATGAGAAAGTTTGTGCAATGTCGGAGAAGAAAGGATGCACTCCCGCACAACTAGCCCTCGCATGGCTTCACCACCAAGGAGAAGATGTTTGCCCCATCCCAGGAACTAGTAAGATTGAAAATTTCAATCAGAACATTGGAGCTTTATCTGTAAAACTCACTCCTGAAGAGATGTCTGAGCTAGAGACCATTGGCCACCCAGAGTCTGTGAAAGGAGAAAGATTCAGTAACATGGTGCCTAACTTTAAGAACTCAGACACTCCACCATTGTCTTCTTGGAAGTTGGAAAGCCACTTAAACCCCACCTGAAAGTTTCTCGGGCTATTGTGGTACATTGGCATTAATGTGGTGTAACTTATGACAGACAAGTCGAGGTAATTATATGTAGAAGTTGAGGGTGTTATGTTGCATCTTCGAGAGTTCCACCTATGCATGACCCATCTTTAGTCTCACGGTTTACACCTTTTAAAACAAAAAAATGCATATGATGATTCAGTAGTTCACCATATTTATGTCGAATTTGTTTGTTATTTGTTCGGATTAAAATTATACCGTAATAAATAATTTATATGACAAAATGCTCAAAAATAGTGAAAACGAATAAAAAGATGTATTTTCAAATTATCCTTTTTTTTATATATATATATATATATATTCCCCCCCCCTTTTTTAATTATTAACACCAACTCCAACTACCTTTCCACTCTGTTCAAAACTCTACAAAAGAGTGAAAGAAAGAAAGAAAGAGGTGTGCGAGCCAAATCAATGGAGAAAGCTTGCGTTGTGAAGAGGAATAAGCTTGGAAGCCAAGGTTTTGAGGTATCTGCACAAGGCCTAGGCTGCCTGGGCCTCTCCTCCTCCTACGGTGATCCCAAACGGGAAACTGACGCCGTCACTCTTCTCCACCATGCCGTTGACTCCGGCGTTACTTTCTTTGACACCTCCGATATCTACGGTCCTCAGACCAACGAGTTGCTCCTCGCCAAGGTGCGACTTGATCATGTTTTCGCTAAACTGAGATCGTTGACTTTGGAGAGATTTGACGTTTTTGTTTCTTGATTCTTTCAAGGCTCTCAAGGATGGGGTAAGGGAGAAAGTGAATCTTGCGACCAAGTTTGGTTTCACCTATGGAGAGGGAAAGAGCGAGATAAAGGGAGATCCTGCTTATGTTAGAGCTGCTTGTGAAGCAAGTTTGAAGCGGCTTGATGTGGACTGCATTGATCTTTATTACCAGCATCGGATTGATACTCGTGTCCCTGTTGAAATCACTGTAAGTCTTCTTACTTACTCTCAAATGAAATGGAAGCTATATAGTTTGCTCAATCTGACAATTTCTTTTGCGTTTGTTAATTGTAAGATGGGAGAACTGAAGAAGCTAGTTGAAGAAGGTAAGATAAAGTACATTGGTTTGTCTGAAGCATCTGCCTCAACTATCAGAAGAGCGCATGCTGTTCACCCAATAACTGCAGTGCAGTTAGAGTGGTCTTTGTGGTCGAGAGATGTGGAAGAGGATATCGTCCCGACCTGCAGGTAAGAGAGTCAATGCAGATAGATTTTCTCATCTATCATGTTCCATCATCTTCATTTTCACTTCTTTAGGGAGCTTGGGATTGGGATTGTTGCTTACAGTCCTCTTGGACGAGGATTCTTCGCATCTGGACCAAAGCTTGTTGAGAACCTTAGCAAAAAATGACTTCAGAATGGCAAGTTCATAGGTTTTGTATGACGTTTTGATTGATGAAACTTTAGATGAGCTGTGGAATATATCAACTCCATGTATGTTTCCTTAATTATGTTTCTTGTTGCAGTCTCTACCAAGATTCCAACAGGAAAATGTAGACCACAACAAGATTCTTTACGAGAAGGTTTGTGCAATGTCAGAGAAGAAAGGGTGCACTCCAGGACAACTAGCCCTCGCGTGGGTTCATCACCAGGGAGATGATGTTTGCCCCATCCCAGGAACCACTAAGATCGAAAACTTCAAGCAGAACATTGGAGCTTTATCAGTGAAACTCACTCCTGAAGAGATGTCTGAGCTTGAGGACATTGTCCGGCCAGAGTCTGTAAAAGGAGACAGATGTGGTAGCAATATGCCCACTTTCAAGAACACTGAGTCTCCACCATTGTCTTCTTGGAAAACTGCTTAAACCAGCTGAGTTTATCTGGTTGTGGTGGGTGCATGACATTGAAGCAGTCTTGAGAGAAGATTATCAAACCCAAATATCAATGTGAATGTATAGTAAAATAAACCATGTATAGAGTTCCCCAAGTGAAAACTTCAATTTACATTTCCATACATTGTGTCTAGGCAAACTCTATATATAAACGTCTCCTCTATTCAAACTCAAGAGTACGTTGCCGTTGCCGTTGCCGCTTTTAAACCTACAGGGAAAAGGATGAATGACTTATATGTTAGAATTGAGATATCAATGGTCACAAACACACGCAAAGAGAAACCGAATCATGTGACACGTAATATGAAGCATAAAGTAAATTTATGAAATGCCTATGAAGATTGAAGACAAAAACTTACAAAGATGTGTTCTTAATACAAACGGTACACAACTCTCATCAAAAAACTTACAGAAATAGCTAATCTATACAACCAAATCTACCACGGATCTGTGCAATGAATTCATATGACAGCCTAAACATTTTCACACCGGAAACACAATCAGTTTTGAGACATGAAACGGTTTTGGCTAGCCAGCGGTTAACCATTTCCACGCAAAATCAGCCGCCAGCACAAAGGGATCCACGACCCCATCTTTGTTCAATCTTGTGTGTTTGCAGCTGATAAACCATCTTCTTTCCGTCCAGGCCACATCAAACAACTGTCATTCTACGGTTTTCTTGTGCTTATTCTTTTAGCATTGGTCAAAATCAAGTGTTAACTCCTTGGCTCCTGCTTCAGATGGATGCTCGAAGGAATGATATAAGATCTCGGCTGAGAGACAGATAAAAAACATTCTACGTTTAACATCAAAATGTGAAGTAAACCAAACTATTAAGGGTCTTATCCAAACCATCTGCAGAGAAAATACAAGATTGCTTGCCTGTCGCGTACTCGTCATTAACCTGTTTGCAAGATCACTGTTAATTGAAACAGGCAGTGGTGGCATCCGGCTGATGATACCAGGCGTTTCCTTCATACTGCAGCAATGATAAGTAAGAGTTTAGAAATCAAGCTTTTCTAAAAAGACAAGGAGAAAGATAAAATGTATCATTAGTTGTGTTAGTCGATCCACATACTCATTCAGGATGGAATTGATGTTATTTCTTGCCAGATGAAACAGGCTGATGTTATCCTGTGGCTGAAAACAGAATACCAGGATTGGAAGTTTCATTAAGAAAGGACAACCAAACAATAAGTTGCATTGGATAAACACTGCATGAGAAAAATATGATTAATGATCTTTTTAATTCAATTTTCTGCTCATGTCAATCTTTTTCTACCACCTAGCATTTGGATCAGATTCACCCACGTACGGTTGCAACACACAAAAATACAAACCAATCACCTTGGACACAGAAAGGTTTGAAGAAATTTGACTGAAAGCTTGAGCGTTCTGCCGTAGAAGCTCCATCACCGCATCACTTAAACCTAAGAAAACAGGAGTTTGGAAAGTATATGAAACATGAAAATGTAACAGCTTAGAAAATAACCCTTCTTTACAGTAATATCCTTTCAGAACAGAGAGAAGAAGATAATGATGCCGACAATAATGTGACCCAAATAGCACTAACCTTCAAAAGGCATGCGTGCACTCTGGCACATCTGGTTCATGACATATGTAGAATTTTGGTGCGGCACGGTGGAGAACATGTTCAGTTTTGGGGGTAAATCCACAACCTTGATCAATTAAAAATAATCAGTTAGTTGTATGCAGCCAATAACCTCTTTTATAAAATAGGCCATCTACGCTTATATGTTTTCTTAGTTACAGAAGAAGACATAGCCTAGGGTTTAGTTAAGGAAACATACCTTTCTAAAGCTAACCTTCGTGCTGGCACTGTGTTCTTCCCCTTTTCTCCGTTTTTGCTGTAAAAATAGATTCCATTCTTAGCCAGGAAACATTTATGTCATTGTTTTATATACTTACAAGATAATAACAAACTATTAGTTTTTATGAACGTCAAAAAGTAGTTAAATTTGAAAGAGTCATAGAACATCTATTCATTTCTTCAGTCCAACTTCATAAGCTACATGTCAAAATCAATTTCAGAAATTTTAAAAAGCAGTTATGTAGAGACAGTATGGTTAGGCTGAGAAGGTACTATTCAGCACTACAACTTGTTTCACTAATTTTTCCTACTTTATTATGTGAATGAGTGAATCGAACACTACAATGTGAGCCATACTGCAGGAAGTACAAATACTATCTTTCATTAAAGGGTACATGTAAAAATCAATTTCAGAAAGTTAGAAAAGACCAAGGATTATCTTGAATCATCCATAAAGAGATATTAGTTTCTAGGTAACTACATAAATATCAAATCAAACTTATCGGTTTAGGGTCATCAAATCAAGTTCCAACATTACTCAAGAAAGCAGATCTATCGTCAGCAATACATATCAATTATCTCCCTGCACACCCTTAACCATATACTTTAGATAACCTTTATGATATGGTAGGGTGTCTTTTGATCAATTTAGAAAAATAACTTTAAGGCTACCTTAAAATTACTTTTCATATAGGACTTTATCTTTAACAAAGCATACACACAAAGTAACATCACTAGATTGGTTCCCTTATACTTTGCATGTGATTTAATAGTTATAAGAATATCTCTCGCTCGCACCACTATTTTTATGACAGCCACATGTATAACTTCTGAATTGTATCTTTTTCTTTCTTAGGAAAATACCAAGAACTCGCGTATAACAACTAACAAGAAGCATGCAAGCGAAGAGACATCACTGAAACTTAATGACAAGGCGTTAGGAGCTTACCGTCATCCATTTACACCTCATTGCTACATCCCGTACACTTTTATCTGGTAGAGTTGATGCGATCTTTACATACTTGGTAACTTGTGGTTCATCTTTAAATCTACAAAAGGCAAAAGACAATAGTTTTTATGAAACATAAAAACTCAGCTACCTCTTAATCTGCTACGCAAAGGCAAAACCTTTACTCATTACATCTACATCCTTAAACCATCAAACATAATTTAAACAACTATCGATTGTGTTGGACACTGTTTCTCCAAAATAAATTATATTTCTCTACTTTAAAACATTGTCTAATAGCTATGAAACAGAACAAGACTTACTTTGCGAGACCTTTCTCTAATACATACTGTTCCTCAACAGACCAGTCAACAGCCAGAGAAGCTTCATGTTTGAGTCCAGCCGGAGAAGTCACAGTAAAGTTGAATCCTGAGGAAGAAGTCATGCTCGAACTCGCCGGATATACTAAACCGGTCGAGCTTGTGCTCGGTGCGCAATAATTGTCCATCGGAATCATTCCCGGTTAGCTGGTTTACAAAGGAATTAACTTTTGATGCCCAAAAAAACATGTTCGATTTAGGGTTTAAGCAATTGAGAATAAGACTAAGACCCAAAAGCTAAAAAAAAGAAGACTTTATTAAATCCAAGAGAAACCCACCTCGAATTTGGCGAAAAGGAAGATGATTACGCCTCTCCGGAGCTAGCTAAAAATGGCCTCGATACTAAACCCTAAACCCCCAAAGATTGGTGCTTCAAATAGAGATGGGACCGTGAACAAACCCCCGAGAGATCTCAAAGGGAGTAAGATAGAGATGGAATGATTCGCGAAGAACTTCAGCGAGATGCGAGCTTCGAATTTCAGAAGCCAGCGAGGGGAGAGAGAGAGAGTGAAATGTTTTGGTTATTCGTTTTTGTTTTGGAGCAGAACCACTTTTTATTCCATTGTGCTTTTTTGCTTTTGTGATGTTTTTGGTTTGTTCGTGAATTAATTAAATGTTATTTACACGCAATTTGTGAATAACACAGTCACATACACTTTGGAAAATTATAACTCCATATATTATTACAACATGTATTTGAATATCATATCATATACTCTATATTATTACAACAAGGTAATGGAATATGAAATATCTTTCAATGGCATATGCCATTTGCTTTTTAGTTTTTCTAACAAACTTTACTAATGATCAAAATAATTGTGTGACAAAGAATCCTTAATGACATTTCGTATAGTTATAGAAGTGGGATGTAGATTCCTTGCTTTGCAAATGTGGCTGCTCCTGTTTTCTGATTCTTCAAACCTTTCTGCTCATCGTCAATTGAAAACAGCAAAACTGGAAGATGTTTTGCTATAATCTTTACACCAACAGTTTTGCATCTACTCTATTAAAATAGAGTTCTAAATTTATCTACCATTGAAAGTTGTGATTTAATTTTTGGATTGTTTCAAGCTTGTTACTGTATTACATAATTTATTGTACCATTTAATTAAAAACGGATATTTATAATTATCTCTATTACTTAACTATCCATCTGCATTCATAATCTTTCAAATCTTACCTAAAAATAACAACTTCAGAATATGGTAATCAAGAATATACTATATTTAAAAAGAATAATCAAAATATACTTTCGATTTTAAAAAATGAAAATCAAAATATTTTTAATTATATATAATTTTTAATATACAAAAATATATCCGTTCTTTTAAGGACGAATCAAAATCTAGTTGCTTGTAACTCACTTTCCAATGCATTCATTGGTATGGTAGATGATGTGCTGCTTGTCCTGCTCCTATAGCGTATAATCTACCCTGATTTAAGTATTTGTATGAGTTCCAAAGAAAGAACCATCATAGTTACATTTTAAATAACTTTGGTGGTCTTCGCCATTTGTTTCGTGTGGTCGATGTTGTTGTGATTGCCTCCTTTGTGGACCAACATTTCTTCATACATGTCATTGCATCCAGCCATTCTTTGGTATCAAAATATGCTGAGCTTAGAGTAATCCTCAATGAGAATAGTTTATGTTCAAATATCAACCGGTTTCTGCAACATGCACCACATAATCCACCATGCCAAATGTTGTAGCTGCTGAAGAACTTAGAGCATCTCTATCCCTGAACTTTAGCAAAAGTTCTTAGGTTTTTTTTTTTTATTTTTTTTTTCAGAACTAAAAAAAAAAAACCACTTGCGGGCCGATACTTGGCAGTTGGGCCCGCGAACAGTGCAAGAGTTGCCTCTTAAATAGGTAGTTTTGTAATCAAACTCTTAACTATTCATTGAAATGACATCATTGTTTATTAATTTTTTTTTAAACTTAAGAACCCCTCCAAGGTTCACCATTAGAGGTGGTCTTAGAGTTTCTTTGAATTATCCTCCAGTGACCCGTGAGAATTGTACAAGGGAAAATTCCATAAAAATACCCCAACTAAATTTTATTAAGATTTAAAATACCCAAACTTTTTCGTTACTCAGTTTAATACCCCAACTAATTATTTTGCTCATTTATTATACACAGTTTTAAAAACTTGTCTATTTTAATACCCAAACTTTATTATTTTAACTAAAAATGCTAAAAAAGTTTCAAACAAAATTTTTAAAAATCCCTAAGATTTATCAAAAATTCTCCAAAAATGAAAGTAACTAAATTTTTTATAGTCTTAAAGATTGTAATAATTTTTTAAAAAATTTAAATACTGAATTTAGTTTGTTTTCTAAAATAGAAAACAAATTTATCTTTTTACATTCCAAATTATTTTTAAAAATTTTAAAATTTTCTCTATAATTTATTTACATTCTTTCCTAAATATTAAAATAAATCTAGAAAATTTTCATATTTCTCTTAGATTTTTGAGATTTTTAAATTTTATTTGAAATTTATTAGTAGTTTTAATTAAAATGATAAAGTTTGGATATTAAAATGGGTAGGTTCTTAAAATTTTGTATAATAAAATGAAAAAAATAATTAGTTGGACTATTAAACTGGGTAACGAAAATGTTTGGGTATTAATCATTATTTAAGAGCTAGAATTTAATTCTCATTATAAACAATCGGGTCAATGGGTCCATAAATCTGGATTATAACAAAAAAAAACTGGAATCTACCTATGTATTTATTAATTTTCATTGATTAATTATAGTGTTTCTTTTATGGAGAGTGATTAATATTTAAAATATAATTTAATAGCAAAATAATAAAACATAAAATACATTAGTTACATAAAGTTTGTGTAGAAAATCATAAACCGGTTAATTTTGCTTAAGAAAGTTTTATTATTACTATTTCATTTGTTTTTGACACTTGTATATGTTGAATAATTGTGCAACACCAACAAAAAATTGATTTGTTTAATGAAGTTTTATCATTACAAGTTATTTTTGTTTGACATGTGTCTACTTATAGTCTAAACAACTAAATCTTGAACACAGAACACCCTGTGATTTGCTTGCTCCTCTTTGTCTCATTCATTTTCTAGATGCTTCTTTACAGCTCTTAGTGTCTATTTGTTTCTTCTTTTTAAAGCAAAGCCTCAAAGATGAATCTCAGACTTTTCTCTGTTGACACCAAATGGAGGAAAGAAACAAGTTGACTAAAACACTGCTAGTTCCTAACCTTGCCAAAGTACATAGATTCATCTAGAAATGTGTAAAAACCACAAATGAGTAGCTAGTTATATATGGTTTCCCTGCTTGAGCTGTATGGTTTGGTGGGTTTTTGTGATTGATGATTGAACATGGTATTGCTCATTAGTCCACTCATAAACTGATTCTTGAATTCTTGTAAAAGAACCTAAGGTTACTATGTCGATGGCTTCTTGAATCTCTTAAAATCAATGAAACCCTGCCCTGAACACAGCAAAACCACATCAAATATAGTAGGAAACTAATCCCTACTACAGAAATTTATCTTCAGTGGCTTTCTTTGGATTTGGCTTTTGAACAAATTAGTTCAAATTCAGTTTCCAACCTTAGTGACAAAATTACTAAGCTTCAAACTATAAGATTACTAAAAGAGGTAAAGAAGCAAACAATAACAACACTCCTTTCCCTACAAATCTACATACTCTTCCTCTTCCTAACAGAAATCAAAATCCTAAATCGGTAAAACAAAAGAAAAAGCAATAGACTTTGTGAACCCATTACAGAGAAAACTGATACATGAAGAAGACAATGACTCTTATACCCTCTGATATAAAGCTTCCTTAGCTGGATGATCTAAATCCACCACTCTCTCCAGCTGTGAACCAAGACAAACCCTTTTGCATCCTCTGTAGAAACCCAATCTGTTCATTAGAGTATAGATTAAGAAGAAGATGATAGCTGTGATCGGATTGCTTCTGGGTTTTCTACTTACAGCATTGTTCTCAATCCAAGGAAAGCGAAGAAGATCAAACGACCGTCAAGAGAAGAAGCAATCCAGTAACGAGCCTGTAGAGTTAAAGCCTAAAAGCTACAGCAAGAGTGAAGTCGCAGAGCATAACAAAAGAGACGATTGTTGGATCATAATCAAAGATAAAGTCTATGACGTTACTTCTTATGTTGAGGAGCATCCTGGTGGTGACGCAATTCTAGATCATGCCGGTGATGATTCTACTGATGGGTTTTTCGGACCACAACACGCCACTCGTGTTTTCGACATGATCGAGGACTTCTACATCGGAGAACTTCAAAAGTAATAAGAGAGAGAATAAAAAAAGAACATAACTTGAGAGTTGTGTTGTGTTTCTTTGTTTGTTTGTCTTTAACTAGTTCCACTGTAATGCAAAGTTTCCTCCTTTCTGTTAATTTTCATGGCAAATCTCTAATTTCTGCTTCAGGGTTTTAGCTGATAGTGAGTTTGATCTATGCTCTGTTTCAAGTGTTTATTAAATCCATCAGTTTTGGTACATTGACTTAGAGTAATAGAATGTTCAGACTCAGACAGCCTATGTAATGACTATATGAGAGGCATATCAGTTAACCAAACAAACTACCAAACGGTCTACTTTGATAAAGCTTCAAAAGATCAAGACTTTCCTAAACCCATACATGTTGGAGCCAGTTAGACCAAAGCAACCTCTTCACTGATAGAGATCACGAGTTTTGTACTTGTTTCCACCCTGTAGCCATATTGTCCAGCTCACGATCTCTATAGCTGTCCATGGAACTCTTCAACTCTAGAGGCATTACTTTTTTAGGCGGCAAATATGATTCTTTCCCGCTAATCTCCGACCGTTTTAGTTTTTCTAGTCCTTACTATTACAGTGTCAGTGTGAAGCAAAGACAAAACATTCCCTCTCTCAGACACACACACACAGCTTCTTTGAAGCTTCAATGGCAACTGAGTACGAGCGCAAAAGACTTGAGAACATTAGACGAAACTGTGAGATGATGGCGTCTCTCAACGTCCATGCCAAAGCTTCTCTTCTCTCCGCCTCAACCAAACGCTCCCGAGACCAGTCTACATCACTTAAGAAGAAGAGAGAATCTGAAACTCCCATTGTTAAACGGCAGTCTCTACGCACCAGAGGCGTGACTCCAGATTCAGATGGCTTACCACATGGTGTTTCAGATTGTCCGAAAGGTCTCCCTTTTCCTCAGTACGTGTCTCTTCGTGTTTTGGCTCCTCTGCCTTTAGATGATGGAGATGGTTCCCATACTCAGTTCGTTGATACTTTTGCCGGTATTCGAAATAAACCCAATGGAGAAACTACAACTGTTACTGAGAAAGAGGATGGTTTTGATCTTGGATCCTTGTGTTTAGAACCGTGTAATGTAAAACGTGTTGTGCCCGAGAGAGTTTTGGTTGTCAAGTTCTTACCTTGCGAGGATGTTAAGCTGGTTGCTGCAGGAGACAAGGAAGGGAATGTTGGGTTTTGGAATCTGGATTGTCAGAACGAGGAAGAAGATGGTGTTTCTCTGTTCAAGCCTCACACTGCTTCAGTTACATCTCTTGTCTTTCAACAAAACTCTTTCTCAAAGGTAAAGTCTTTAACTTTGAAACATTGGTCGGAGAGAAAAAGAGAAAAGTTAAGATCTTTGTTTTTGTCATGGCAGGTCATTAGTAGCAGCTACGATGGTCTAATCAGGTTGATGGATGTTGAAAAGATGGTTTTTGATCTGGTTTATTCGCGGGACGAGTATGAGCCTATACATTCACTCTCTCAGAGACCAGATGATGAGCAAAGCTTATGCTTTGGTGCTGGAGAAGGGATGTTCAGTGTGTGGGATCTCCGAGCAGGGAAGTCAGTTTTCAACTGGGACTTGCATAAATACAGGATATACACTATTGACTTCAACCCTCAAAACCCGCATCTCATGGCTACAAGTTCTCAAGATCGTACTGCTTACCTCTGGGACTTGAGAACCATGGGGGCCAAGAAACCAAAAGCACTTACTACTGTAGATCACGCCAAAGCTGTGTACTCTGCTTACTTCTCACCTTCTGGCCATTCACTTGCAACTACAAGGTATCTTGTTTTTGTTTCTCTCCTTAGCCTGTTTCAATGTTCAGTACCTGTATTGTTACATCTCTGAGGTTTTGTGGTCCTTGTAGCCGTGACAACTATGTTGGTGTTCTAAGTGGCGCTAACTTTGAGGATACTTCAATGATATATCACATTAACAACACTGTTCGTCATATCTCCAGTTTCAGGTATGCTTTAACATCTTGTAGTTACCAATAATAAGTTCTCTTTTGGCATCTTGTATTACCTTTCATCTTTGTTTTGGTTGCAGGGGAGTGTGGGGGTGGGATGATTCACATATCTTTGTCGGCAATGTGGCAAAAGGAGTTGGCTGTAATCAGACAAAAGGAATTGATGTGATCTCTACGAAACTAAAGCGAACAGTGAAGAAGCTGCAAAGCCCTTTTGTGAAAGATGTTGTAAGCAGACTCCATTGCCATCCTCTTAATGTTGGTATGCTTGCAGGATCCACAGCTGGAGGACATGTCTATGTTTGGACCACAAAGTAGCATATACTTAAACCATTAGTCAAAACACATTTTCTGATCAGCACGAGGTGGTGCTGCGTTCTTTGCTCGGTTTAGATTCAAACTAATATGAATTTCCCGGTTGCATTTATTGAAGGTTTCTTGGTGTTCCACAGCAATCTCTTTTATTGTCTCTTAGAATATGACATGTCTCTCTTTTATCCACTAGCTCTTGGTGAGACTTGGTTGCCGCCTCTTTGCTTTTCATTTCTACGAGTTCCTGAGAACAATTTCAATATTATGAGATATGACGAAAAGATATAGAACCATGATAACTTACAGCGTCCATGATCTTCACTTTCTAGTATTTTGAGCAATACAAGACATAATTCATATAAAAAAACACTATGCTGATAGAAAAACAAAAACAAACCTGGGTATAGCGAACAGTGAGCTAATAACAAATAATATACTAAGACCATGATTAACCATAAGAACCCTTAATGGAGGTTCTTGTTTTTTTTTGTCTAATTTTCTTTAGAAAAAGATTAAAATAAACCAATCACGGATCGTCACGGGTCAACGGAACCCATAAATAATACAAGAACTCAAATAAAATGAATTTTTAATTAAAAGTTTTAAAAGTTGGTTCTTAAGGTTTTGTGGGCACTAGATTCTTAAAAACCAAAAATCCCTTATAATCATGCCCTAAGAGACTAACACACACATAAATCCAAATAATGAGAATAAGGAGTTTAAAACAAATTTGCAAATCTTGTGAATAATAAAGAATTTACACAGAATAATGCATATATGTACACGTACAGAATAATGCAAAGAATCAAGTGAAGTTGTCAAACATATTCCTCAAGAATTTTATAGTCCACAAATTTGGAATGAAAAATTAGTCATAAAGTTTCTTTTATTAAGGCGTTCAACTGGTTGGCTTCAATTGAGTAGAGACTTAGAGCATTTTCAATGGTTGACTTTATTTTTATTTTCAAAAATCTAATTTTTTAAAAATAAAGTAAAAAATGAATTTCAATTTTTTTTTCAATAGTTTGCTTCATTTTTTCTTTGTAAAAGGAATATTTTAAATATATTCTATCTTTATTTTATCATTATTTTCTAACAACACCTTCTACTTGTCTATGTTTACAAGTTTTACCCAACTGTTTTATTTTAACAATATTTCAACATAAATATTATTTACTACAAATTTAACATTATCATATAATAAAAATTATTACACAAAACATAAATAAATAAACAAAAAGTTCGTGCATACATTTAATCCGAGCAAATACGAATTTTGTTGGAAAGAAGTGAAGAACAACAAGCTCAAAAACCCTCGAACATCAACTTCATTTGGATAGTCTTTTTTAATGATTTTAGTATATTTAATATTTAATATGGTGAGAATAAAAATAAACTATTTAATATTTTTGATATTAAACTATTAAATTTATTTTGATAAAAGATAAAAATAAGTAAAAATTAAGGACCAATTTATAATTAAAATTTTCATCTTTAAAAAATGAAAATGTAAATAATATATCTTTAAATTTGAAGTAATACCGTTTATGACTTTATTTTAAAGTAAAAAATGAAGTAGGTTTGGAGCAAACATTACTTCAAAATGAAGAAAAAAGTGAAAATGAAATGAGATTGGAGAACATAGAGAATAAAATAAGAATTTGACCCAAAAAATAAAAAGAGAGAGAATAAAGTAAGAAAACTTGTGACTATCCAGAGCGTTCCAACAATATAAAAAGACGTTTGACTATATAGCATTTATCGTTTATTATCAACAAAAATAGACTCTATCGAAACACTTTAAACTAAAATGGGAACTCTTTATATTTTTCTTTACAGCATGGGATGATTGACTTCTATCACTGTATTGTAAGAATATCCGCATTTGTGTTTTGAGTCTAGAACATGTGTGATCACAAATGTGTTGAATGATTGCATCTTTAAAACACTTCTACATGTAAATGCATGCTATTTTTCTGGTTTAGAAACTATATTTATCAAGTCAGAGTAATCTTGTAACATCCCGAGTTGTGATATGTGGAAAGGCTTAAGAGAATTGATTTGGCTACCTATGTCACCAAAGTTGACTTACCTTTTCCGTCACACCTCCGTTTAGAACTCCATGGTTAAGCGTGCTTATGCTGGAGTAGTGAAAGGATGGGTGACCTATCGGGAAGTGATTCGCGATACCGTGCGAGTGAGACCAAAACACGGGAAAAGGTCGGGTGGTGATTGCAGGGTCAGTAAACAATGATTTCGAGCCTTGGAAAAATTAACGCACCGACCGTCGGACAGGGGTGGGGCCCACGAGCCCGATAGAGGGATGGGTGACTCACCGGTAGAGGCGGTTGGAGCGTTACAAATCTATTGCAAATGTCACGAGTAATTTCATCCACTTTATAATATAATCCCAAACAGAAAACGATAACAATGTTAAGAATGTCAAATGATGTAACTCACGTCTTTGTATCAAATCAATATCTAAAATATATATAGCAAACAAAGAGCGGACCAAATCTTTTGTAAGAATTAAGAAATGACGTTGTGACGACACATATAAATCTGCCAAATTCCATTGTTCTGGCCATCAGTGTTAACATAGTTATCAATTGTTAACTAATATAGTTAAGATCATATATAAAGTTTAACAAAGTAGCCAGTATTTTTGGGTGCCATACCTTGACTATTACAAAAGATTCCTATATATGGTGGGATACCTCGTCAATCAATTTTGAGATACTTATTAATTATACATACATATATATTACAACCAATTCCTAGACAATTACATGCATATTTGTAGTGTGTCTAATCAGATAAATGTAAATACATATATGGGAAAATGGCCAATTCCCGCATAAACTAATTGCTCCCGGCTTTTTCATACACGAACTTTTAGTCTATGCCGAAACCCACACGAACAATTATGTTTTTTTAATTTCATATACGAACTTTTAGTTTATGCCAAAACCCACACAAACAACTCTGTTTTCTGAATTTCATACACGAATTATTGGTTTTAAACTAATTGCTACAAAATCATAAACGGTGTTAGTATCCATTAACAAATGGAGAATCAGTTTAATTTGGGTTAAATAAAATGAACGTAATATCGTTTTGTTTCACGACACAGACCAACGATGTCATTGTGTCTTTGGATCGTTTTAAGGTTTCCAATGTGATGTCTTTTATACGACGCCGTGAAACCAAAGATAAAAACCTAATCCTGAATTTAAGAAGAACAACAAAACAACGCCGTTCCTTATTTTGTTAATGAGAAATTACACTAAAACGACATTATGTTCGTTTTATTTAAATTAGAAATTAAACCGTTAAACGGATAAAAACACCGTTTAGGGTTTTGTGACAATTAGTATAAAATTGATAGTTCTATATTAAATTCAAAAAATGGAGTTGTTCATGTTGGTTTTATCATAGACTAAAAGTTCGTGTATGAAATTAAAAAGACGGAGTTGTTCGTGTGGGTTTCGGCATGGACTAAAAGTTCGTGTATGAAAAAGCCGGGAGCAATTAGTTTATGCGGGAATCGGCCATTTTCCCATACATATATACATCTTACATATTAGATTGAACCTATTTGGTTCTCATATAATTTGCATTTGTTATCAAGTTTTTGGCTGGATCAGGACATTTATTACCAAGAAAAAGGTGGACAAAAAAAATTAAATCAAAGCAGAAAATGATTATAGAAGCCGATGATGGGACAGAAGGTCTACACTGTAATTTGCCAGCCAACTCACGGTAACGTTAATGGAAAACAAAAACAAACAAATAATGGTTGCAATTGGATTGTTGATTGTTAGAATGAAATGATGTGAAATGATTTATTCTATTAATTTTAGATTTTTTTATTATTTAACATAATAGAATTGAATACTCATTTCATCAATTTTATAAATATTTCAAAAATTTACAAAGAAAAATATTTTTAAAGATTCATGTATAATTTTTTTCATGAATGATTGGAATGTAATTTATTTCATTTTTTGTTGTATTCTATTTATATCATTCTATTTATTTGTACTCCAGCTATATATGTAAGTTTTGAGAATTAATATTCCAACAACACTTGAAACGTCTTAGAATAAAAGGTTTAAAATATATTGAAAATTTATCACATAAAGTTTCGATTAAAATTCATAGGATTAGGAAGCATTTGATTAATTTACAATCTAAAAATGTATATAGTAGTGTAATTACCCGGACGAGCTAGTTCAACTGATAACATCTCAGATTTCGGTTTGGGAGGTCACGAGTTCGAGTCTCGGACGGAGAGAAGTGTCCAGGGTCCTTAAGAAGGTACAAACAAAGACTGGTTCCAGACTTATGGGGGATTAAGGCCAAAGGTCCAAATCCATCCCGATTAACAAAAAAAAATATAGTAGTGTAATTCATTTTAGAACAAAAGAAAAGATGACGAATGTTTGTGTATGTATACAGTACGCAGTGTGTATACACACAAATGTGCACACACACATGCAGTTACGTGTAGTGCAGTGCATGTACGCATAATCATATACTCCAATATACTGCAATAAATGTTGGAATTAATATAAATTAAGAATATGTAGTGTATATATATATATATATATTATTTTTTTATCTAGGCCCGACACCAGTCTTTTATGGTCTTGGACATGTTTTTCTGCCCGAGATTCGAATCCGCGTTCTCCAAGCCGAAGCTCGGGATATCACTGAACTAATTCGTCCGAGTGAATATGTAGTATATGATAATATGACTGGGGCGTATCAAGAAAATGGTGCGGTCCACAATTTTTAACATGATCAAGAGATTGCACAATATCACAAAGAGCCGAGCTGTGCATAGTCAAACAGGTATATTGTGCTCATATACGTTTCCCTATTTTGCTTTTTAACCCAATTTAAATGAAACTACCAAATTTATACGAAGGGCATAATAAAGCAAACTGGATTAAATATCCTATAGAAAATCAAATCAAATAAAATCAAGATAAATTAAAATGCATAATTAATGACATCCATTCGAAGAAAAAATAAACAATCCATACCACAATATACAAATGTACTCTTCGACATCATCTTAAGCAACCGCATTGAATCATCATGTTATAGCTTCTAAGCAGTGTTTTCACGTCCGACCCGGACCCACGGTTGGATCGCCAAACCCAATGATCCAATAAGTAATCCGGTTTAGATTTTACCAAATATCCATTATTTAAAAATTTGATAAAATCTGTTAAAAACCCTTAAATCCGGTAACCCGGCAACCGGTTGAACCATTGGCTGAACCACCCGGCAACCGGTTGGAGTTAAAGTTTAATTTTATTATTCACACACATTGAAAATTTATCAGTTTTAAAGTATTACCCTATTTTCTATTATATTATTTTAATATTTTGTATGTAAAATCAAATAAAAATAAACACAACAAAATTTAAGTAAGTTTATGTATTTCTTTTATGATATATATAATTTCTCTTATAATTTTAATAGCTAATATATAATTATATATTAAAATTAATTAATTTGTTAATCTGTGGTTCGTCCACGGTCGACCCAGTGACTCAGTGACCTAATAAATTGTTTGGTTCAATGTTTGGATCGGGTATAAAAACATTGCTTCTAAGTGAGTAATTTATGATGTCTACTAAAAAGGATTTGCTAATTACATCAAAATGTTATTTATCAGAAATTGCATAAAAAAGCGTATCGCGCCATGAGAAATTTACAGTCACAAACATCTAATGATTAACTTCATTTTTAACCGCATAAACCAAGACAAAGTTGAAAAAACAATTACTGATATTCTTTCTTTTATTGAAAACAAAAATATTTGAAGAAAATATATACTCATTGTGCTGGACAAACATGTCTGCTTAAGAAAAAAACAGTACTGCTAAATGGATGTGTGACAAAACTCCCAATTTTTGGAGATTCATTACCAGTTACAAAAGTGGTGATATAATAAAGGGTTCTTGTTTCTTGTACATAATTACTTACAAGGCTCTCGTGTAACAATGAACAGTGGCATTTTATAATTTAATGAGAAAGGAACCTTTGAAGGCTGAAAAGCATCTTGAATTGTGTACACATATATGAGATGATAAGCCCGTGGAACCTCCCCCTTTACTAATAAAGTTCTTTATTTTTTGTATTATTCTAATTAACATAGTTAAATCTAGATGTTATATCTCTAGATGGTGAAACAACGACAATATTTTGTAACAGGGATAGCATTTTAAAAGCATGGCTTCGAGTTTGTCGTGAAATAAACAGGATTGTCGCTCCTCGGATTGTGAGTATCCTGTTTTTCAATAAAATTTTTTTTTTGATCAAACCGATAAGATTACCTTGAAAGAGTTTAGACCCCATCCATAGGATTGTTTACAAGCAAAGAGAGGCTTGATTTTGCCACAGCATCAGCCTCTCCATTAAAGTTACGAGAAATGAAAGTGAAAGAGATAACATCGAAATAGGATAGATAATGATAAATATGAAACATGATACCGAAAAGTTCAGGCTGAGAACCACCACTCTTCAACAGCTTGATGAGTGTTAGAGAATCAGAGAGAACTGCCAGGGATCGGACGTTTGAGTAGACAGCAGTAACAACCGCAAGACGGACAGCAATGGCTTCAGCCATGAGTGCTGATGAAACGTGTGTGTGAGCTTCACTAAGGTTCGGGAACCTGATGGTATTCTCACCGGAGAAGATGCCTCCTATGCCGCAGCACTTGGACTTGGAGTCCCACACTGCATCGACATTGACTAACAGAGTTCCTGGAGGAAAGGATGGTGGGGGGAGAGGGTGACGAGGAGCGTTTGAAGAAGGGGGAACTCCATGGACTAGTGGGTTTGGGAGTTTCGTTCTGTTTTGAGCAGAACTCCATTCTTTTGCATCGAGGATACTTTTTAAGGTGATTTCCGAAGCTGAGAAAGCTCTGTTTTCAAAGCTCAAACTGTTTCTGGCCTTCCACAGATTCCACAAAACCCACGGCCAAATAGGTGAAATCAAACCAGTTGGTGGTAGTGGAGTCAATCCTAAAGCTCCTGTTATTAACGCCGTCATAGTCGAAACAGTGGGATCCGGGGCTAATTGGGTTGGAACGAGGTTCCAGACCTCCTCTGCAACCGGAAAACTCAAGAAAACATGGAGATCATCCTCCCAAGCTCCACACCTTTTACAAGTGAAAGCAGTAAAACCCCTCTTTTCTAAATTTGCGCTCACCGGGATAGCTTTCCTAACAATTTTCCAGATGAAATCCTTGATCTTAGGTGCTTTGTCGATGTTCCAAATATGTTTCAACCAGTTAAAACTTGTCTCTGCTCCATCAGGTCCCTTGGTAGCTACCATACCCAGACCATAGCCTGTTTTAGTCGAGTAGGACCCTGATTTTTCCGGAAGCCACATTAGAGTATCCGCCACAGCCACTGAACTTGTTTTTATTTGTAAAATGGAGTCCTCATAATGAGGTAGGTAATATCTGATCTTGGCCTGATCCCACTTGTTTGTAAGTGGACAGAGCAGGTCGCTTACCCTCAAGGACATGGCGTGGAGTGGTTGGGGTCCAAATGGCTGAATAGGGGAGCTAAAGGAGAGCCATGGATCGTTCCAAACGTTGATCGATTCTCCATCACCAACGATCCAGCCTACTCCCTTTCTAAGGATCTCTCTTCCCGCTAGGATGCTTCTCCAGCCGTGTGAGGCATTAGCTGGCTCAGTACAGGTCCAAAAAGAGGCGTCCCGAGCATATTTTCCAAGGAGAACTCTAGCCAAGAGGGACTGTGGCTCCTTGATAATTCGCCAGCCCAGTTTCGCGAGGAGGGCGTCATTGAAGATTTCTATGTCCCGAAATCCGAGACCACCTGCATATTTTGGCAAAGCCAAAGTAGACCAAGCAACCCAACACATTTTCTTCTTTTCCGGATTCGCATCCCACCAAAAACGAGTTAGGAGGGATTGGATTTGTTTACATAAAGAAAGTGGGATTTTGAAACAAGACATCGTATAGCACGGCATTGCTGCAAGTACAGACTTGAGCATAATCTGTTTCCCGGAACTCGATAGAAATTTTGTAGACCAACTGTGAAATTTTTGTCTAATTCTGTCCACTATCGCAGCAAAGATGTCTCTCTTTTTGCGTCCAAAGTGCTCCGGCAGTCCGAGATATTTCCCGATACCTCCTTCTGCCTCTATGGACATAGCTGCCTTGACTCGTAAACGGACTTCAGGTGGTGTTTTAGCCGAGAAGGTGATCGATGATTTCTGTGGATTTATCTTTTGTCCCGACACTGATTCATAGATCGAGAGAATCTTCATAAGGGCAGAGACGCATGATGTCTTTGATTTACAAAAGAACATCGTATCATCTGCGAAGAGGAGATGATTTATTGCTGGGCATCCCCTTGCTACTCTAATCCCTGGTAGGGAGCCATCGGGTTGTCCTTTCTCACATAAAGCCGAAAGGACCTCGGTACATAAAATGAATATGTGAGGCGAGAGAGGGTCGCCTTGTCGCAATCCGCGAGTCGGTTTCACAAAACCCTGAGCTGAACCATTAATGAGGAAAGTGTATGAAACCGATTCAATGCAGCTCATAATCCAAGAGATCCAAATAGGGTAAAAACCGAGCAGCTTTAGCACTTCCCTCACAAAGCCCCATTCGATACGGTCGTAAGCTTTACTCATATCCGTTTTTACCGCCATGGAACAGAACTTAGTTGCCTCTGAGGTGCGCAAGTAATGGAGTGTTTCATGGGTGATGAGGACATTGTCGGAGATCGCTCGTCTCGCTACAAACGCTGATTGGGTACCCGATATTAGGACTGGCAGTAGCGGTTTCAGCCTTCGAGTGAGGATCTTCGCTATGATCTTATAATGGGTATTGCATAGAGCAATAGGGCGGTAATCTGCCACAGCTTTTGGCCCTGTAATCTTCGGTATCAACCGTATATGGGTTTCATTATGTTGAGGTTGAAGAGAGTTAGTGGTGAAGAACCCTCTAATGTCTCTCGTAACATCCTTTCCCACTATGTGCCAGTAAGCTTGGTAGAGGGTTGCTGAGAAGCCATCGGGTCCCGGTGCTTTCCCGTCAGTAATCGAAAAAACCGCTTCTCTTATTTCCGAATCGCTCGGTATGCTTGTGAGACTTTGGTTCATCTCCGGTGTTACTTTGCAGGTGAGTAACCCATGTAACTGGCTAAAAGAGGTGTTGCCATTAGATTAAAATATCTGGCAGAAGTAATCTGAGATTACTCTGGTGATATCTTGTTCTTCATACACTTCCGCTCCCTGGGCATCCTCAATTACCGGAATGGAGTTGATCATCCGGCGACACCTAGTTGCTGCGTGAAAAAAGCCGGTGTTTCTATCGCCTTGTTTGAGCCACTGGATTCGACTACGCTGTCTCCAGAATTGCTCTTCTTCCAGATAGGCTCGCCTAAGTTCCGATTTAATGGATTCGATAAGGGGACAATCTGGAGATGGATCTGATAGGGCTGCCTCTAGAGCTGCTTGAGATTGCTTAATGAGCAAGTTGCTTTGTCTTTGTTGTTCTGTAGTCCATCTAATGATGCTCCTCCGACAGGCATTAAGTTTTTGAATAACAGATTCGAGGGGTGAGTGGTTCCAAGCCGAGTCCACCAGCTCTGAAACTTCCTCCTTTTCAATGAGGGTTCTGTTGAAACGAAACAATCCATGAGGCTTGTGTCTATTAGAGTTTAGGTAGGTCATAATGGGTCTATGATCCGAGCCCTCAAATCTGAGATAAGCGCATCTGCTCAATGGAAAAGTTTCAGCCCAAGCACAGTTCACCATTGATCTGTCTAGGCGTGACCGAACGTAGTGAGAGTGACGGGTTCCTCGCCATGAAAGCTGGTTTCCCGAATGTTTGAGATCCCATAATCCATTTTGTGCAACAAAAGATCTAAAAGTAGTGAAAGAGCCTTCGAGTCATGGGGGACCTCCAATCTTCTCCTCATTATTGAGTATATCATTAAAATCACCAGTAAGTAACCATGGAGTATCTCTATCAGCTCCGACCACGGCTAGTTTGTTCCAAAAAGCTGTCCTATTCTCCATCAAGGGGGCTCCATAGATGAAAGAGACCAGGGAGGTAGAACCCTTGTGTCTGATTTTTGTATCTATCAGGTTAGGAGAGGCTTCGAGCACTGTTATATCAACAGAATCATTCCATAAAAGAGAGAGACCTCCACTGAGGCCATTTGGAAGTATCGAAAAATAATGAGAGTATTGCAAACTTTTTAATTTTTCTTTGATGAACTCATCATTGTTTTTTGTTTCCATGAGGAACATTACATCAGGAGACATACTACGGTAAATCTCCTTGAGTCGTCGAATTGTAAGGATGTTCCCCAATCCTTGACAATTCCAACTCAAAAAAGCTAAGGAAGAGACTTTGGGAGGGGGCGAAAATCCACCCCTCCTCTAGTGACTCCCGGTATAAACACCGGATTAGGAGGCCCTGAAGAGATTCGATGGGAGCTAGGTCCTGCCTTATGACAAGGTAATGTTGGGTCTCTCTCCGTACATAACTTCCTCCGAGTAGTCGTGGATGATCTAGCCACAACATTCTTCCTTAGGGACACAAGTTGGAGTGGGCTTCTAACTACTCGCTTTTTCCCTGGTGTTTTCACCATTCTCTTTTTGCTTGTAGTTTTGCTAGTAGGTGCAATAAGTATTGCTTTACCTTTCCTGCTCACTGATGAATCTCCCACATCTCCAAGGCGCATAGAAGCAGGGGTTCTAGTGTGTGGAATAACAGCCAGAGTCTCTGTGTTGTCATCAAGATCCATTGCTTCTCCGCCAATCAAGCTAGCCAGTGGCTCCTGTAATCTACCTGATTCAAAACTCGGGGGTAGCCTCTCCAGAGGCGAGTCAGACAGTCTCTGTAAAGCTGATCTTCTACTAGATGATCCCGAATTTCCATTCTCCCGAGCACTTCCCTTCGGAGCACTCAAACAATCAAGGATAGGCCTAGAGGGGGATGTAGTTGGGGAATGGAGGCCCAACCTTGTTCCAATGATTGAAGGCTCGCGATCATCTTGTCTTTTATTGCTCTCTGGCCTAAATATGGGGGAACGATGAGAGTGGGAGTCAGAGCTGCGTCGACTACTATCCACTCTCCGATACTGAGTCGAGGTCACTTCTTTTCTGTGCTGATAGGGAGCTGATCGTCTTGGTCGAGATGTGGAGTAACCGCAGTTTGTCTCATTGGACTGAGATCGATGCTTGCTCCCTATCTTGCCTCTTCCTGCGTGATCAAAATGTCCATCAGAGGATCGAGTCGTCTGGCGGGTTTCTGGCTTGACATATCCACGTCTGTCATCATGACGTTTCTTTTCCGTCTCGATTCTCTGGAGCGCAATTCTCTGGGTGATGCCCAGGACCCTGTCTTTCGGTGGGGGACCATTTGATGTCCTGTGAGGGCAGTTACCTTCCTCATGGAGAAGAGAAAAACAGGTAAAGCAGTGTTTCTCCATTTTTTGTGTACTCGAACTCAACTTCTATAACATCATCAGTAGGTAATTGGATGTCCATTTTCATTTCTAGCGGGCGTAGGTCATTGACCTCGACCCGAACCTTAGCTTCTGAATCCATTCTATCTGATACATACCCAAGCTCACTACCAATAGTGTAGATGGTCTGGTCAGACCAGAAATGTAGGGGTATACCATGAATTTTCACCCAAAAGGAGATATTAGATGGAAAGTCATCAGCAACTATCGGTTCCCAGCGCTGGATAAGAAGCATCCATCGCTTGTAGTGGTATGGCCCTTTCTTCAGAACCATAAGGAGGTCCGATTCAGTTTCAAACTTGAACTGAAATTTTTCTAGTCCGAGCTCTCGTCCCGTTACTCTTCCTTCTAGGTTCCATACCTGTGGCATAAAATCAATGACAGAACGGGGTTTCTGGATGTAGGGGTTTGTCACCCTCCCAATAATGGTGAGTTTATTAGCAGTTATAAGGTCGTCATTGTTTCTTTCCGGTATACGCACCCAGGCCCGGCTCAAAGAAATTTTGGGCCCATGGCGAAATGATTAAAAAAAAAATTTACATGTATATATGATAAATTAAAAAAACTAGGCCCAGTCGAAAAATAATTGGGCCCATTTGTTTACAAAAATGAGACTATTTTCAATATTATTTATGCAAAAAATAATTGGGCCCTAGGCCCACGCCCCCTTGGCCACCCTCCTAAGCCGGGCCTGTACGCACCGGCGGACGTTTCGGTGGGGGCACCGGGGGAGCTGTCCATTTCTCTTTTTCACTTCTGCTGTAGCGGCGGGCCATTAGAGAAGCTGGAGGGTAAGAACTCGTGGGGATCCTCACCGTAAAATGGAGCAGAGTATCGGAGAATCTTAGTAATACTTAGGAATCTTTTTGTAAAGGAGATCTGAGAGAGTGTTGAAGGAGGTTATAGCAACCCAAGATAGCAGAAACTTAGTGATTACCACCTGACTCCATTACCAAGGGGCTTTGGTTCTTGATGCAGAAGCTTCCGGGGGTGGCCTTCATGGCGGACGTCGGCCCTCCGACTGGGGTCGGGGGTGAACCCGGTGGATAAAACTTCAAAGCTGTCTTTGGACCGACAGTTAAAGCTTGAAGCAGAAACAATTTGAATCTAGGTGGCGGGGGGCAGAGGTTTTTAGGCAAAAGTAGAAGGAAACTGGGGGATAAAGCAGGGAAAACTCTCAAGGACCCAGTGTGTAACTACCTATCTCGGGAAGCTCGTCACGGAGAGAAAAGCTAATCTCTGAGTATATGCTGAATTAACTCCACGTTTTTCAATAAATTAATCTCTATAACTCTTCAATCAAAACCATTTTTCTCCGTTGGTTAGGCTTGCTCTAGGTAGCTGAAGGCTCTTCTCCTGTTGGTGCAGACTTAGAAAGACTGCATTATATATTTTTTGTTGATGCAATTAAAACATTTATTATTTTAATTTGAATGTGTACTACTATATACATGTTGCCATGCATTTAGGTGCAGCTGTTAAGTGTTTTATTTTATTTTATTAAAAAGAATCAAACTGATCAATGTGATCTTTGAAGCGTATAGTAATAGAGAGGAGCAAGTGGGTTAGTGGTCACATTTTATTTTTTCTATAAACATATAATAAAAGACTAAAAATCAGTCACATTTTTTGCCACATGTTTTTTTTATAATTTTTTTTACAAATTAGAAATGATTCAAAAATGTTGAAAGTTTCTTGCAAAATTTACAATATATTTGTTTATGTTGCAAGAGGTTGCAATTTAGTAACGAAAATATGCAACGTCTGTTATAGTTGTTCTTTTGCAATAAATTTGTAATGAAATTGTAACAAATATTCATTATTGCAAAAATGCAATTATCATAAAAAAAAAATTAACGAAAATGGACATTGCAATTTTTCTGTTGCAATAGAGCTATTTTCTTGTAGTGCCACCTCTACATCCATCTCACCAACCAGGGTTCAAACCATGCACCTACTTCAAATAAGAGGAATTACTAAATTATTGTGCTACATATGTAAAAAGAAAGAAGCAAGAATAAATGGTTCCTTGATCATGGGTCGTGCCACAAAATAATACAAGTCACCTCTACATCCAGACCCCAAGTTTGTACCCAATCGAGCAATGGGTTAGGATTGAGCATAAACAACCAAGAAGTAAAAGAGTGCTTAGGAAGGACGACCGCATTCCAGATAATAGAAGCCCAAGGAACTCTTTGTTCCCACATTGCTTTAGAGCTATAGCTCTTGCAAGATAAACCATCAATCTTCCATTGGGGGAAATCACAGCCCGAGGAGATGTTCATTGTAGTTATATAAGCATGCAACTGGAGTTGCCGGTCTGATCTCGCTGGGGCAGAGACCAGTTTCCATCCTTAATGTATTCACTTACTAAAGCCGATAAATAAGTGAATGCCAGTGTCAGCTGGACAGCCAGGACCAATGAGTTTTCATAATTCTCTTGTTTGAAAAACAATTTCTCAAAAAAAAAAAAAAAACAATTTCTCATAATTTTCTCTTTCTCTCACATATTTGAAATTTTATTATTTTAATGACTGAGAAACTTGTTTCAGAAATTACCAATGGAATGACCTTTTTATATAATTTATGTAAAGTATTAAAAAAATAAAAACTTAATGTCAATAATTAAGAGTCAAGAAGAATTCTGTAAGATCAAATAACTTTGGCTCATGCTCTATGTATGTTATTCAACATGTGAAATTTAAAATTTGCAGTTTCATCATCATTTATAGAATTTACAAATGAAAAGCATTTAAACATAGATTTATATTGGCTATTGTTATTCTGTATGGTCTTTTTTATTGTATATCTAGTCTTTGATGCAAAACAAATTAGAAAAGAAATACGTAAGGAAACAAGCCTCGGTTACGTAATTTAAGTTTTCTATTTCAAGCAGACATAAAAAGAAAAAAGAAGTAACCAATGAGTTAGTGTGACCAGAAAAATACGAAGGTATAAAAAAAAACAAAGAAAGAAGATAATGAAACTTAAGAAACACGGATTGGAGAGGAGTTGTGGAGACAAAAGCAAAGCCCGTGAATTGGTGCATGTGGGCACTCAAGAGATGTTATAATCATTGCCCATTGACAAAATACAGACCCAATCACATGTCTCATCCGTTTTTACATGCATTACACTAATACGACAAAAAAATATCACCCAAGAAACTGTCGAGGTTTGCTCATCGATCGTTAAAAATATCGATTTAGTAAAGTTTCAAAAAAATAAATATATCGATTTAGTAACGACCAACTATGAATGATTTATTTAACATATGAGATAACCTATAATGGTCCAAATTTAAGCAAAAAAAAGATAACCTATAATGGACAACGAAAATATCTATAATTTTTAATCTACTTAAACATTAGATTTTTTTTTTTGTGCAACACATTAGATATTGTTCAAATCGTATTTTAGATCTTCTATACGGGTTGTTTTGTAGTTTTGGCGTTGACATAAGCCATTATCGAGAATAGCGCCTGAGCACTACGAAAAATTATCTTATCCAGAAGTCATTAGGTCAAAAAAATGATTTTGACTATTGTTATTCCAAAATCTTAACAAGATAAATCAATTACGTTCGAACCTCGGCCACTGCAGTAATTTACATGTGGTGCTGCAACGCTCGAGACCGAAGACTGTTCAAAGTGGGACACATGGTGACCAACGCAAGCTAGGTCATTTCCCCCTTCGGTCTCTAGTCTGAACCATTTTGGTGAGACCATGATATTCGGTTAGCAAAAAGATAAATCAATTACTAAAATTGTCCCTTAATACACTTTTTGGTTTAAGTCCCTTAATTGATACACTTGTAAGTGATTATAATTCACAAACGTGGTTGTATGTAAAACTAAATCTTCAGCAGATTTATGCAATTCTAAAAACCTAACTGGCAAGCCGTTTGAGGACAGTAATGATAGATGTAACTGGAAAATTGAAATACCATAGTATAGAGACCATAAAACGTTTATCTGGTAACCATGATGACACATCAACAAATGCATATATACACAAATGCTTCTGACTATATGAAATGAATCATATAAAAATAACCACCTCATTTTCAGTTGCCCCACTTTATGTTGCATACATATACATATATAAGTTGACAAAAAAACATATACATATATAAGTAAATAACCAGGACTGAACATAACACTATATTTTTTTGTAAAGAACATAACAATATATTTAGATAAGTTTATATATTATCAATATGCATTTTGTATGTGAGTAGATGAGGTTTTGCAACAGGAAAGGTATACGTGTTTGTCCGAACAGGTGCCCTTTCTGGTATGTTTGTCTTTTGCTTGCCCTCATCGGTTTCAAATTTTCAACCAACCAAAATGGATGAGTCTTAGCCAACTTCTACTCTACACGTGGCAGGCACATATCCCCTGAACTTGAACTTACATTGTTCCATGTCTAAAATAGCAATCTACGCTTACGAAATGTACCCCTCGTAACATAGTTATGTTTTTGTAGGAAATATTTTGTTAGACTGTTTATTGTTGTTGATTTTGTTTAATAAAAAAGGTTTACTGTTAGACTGTTAAAAGCATAGTATATTAAGTATCCAATTTATTTTTATACAGGAGTATTATTCATAAGGGAGATTATGGAAACACAGTTACAATAACCATTTTACAAAGAACAACTTTATAGTAAAATAAGAAATATCCAAAATTTAAAATTATGAAAATGCAGTTAGTGTAGTTCTATGTTTTTGTTCAATTGCGAACATGCTTAGATCTTTGTTTGGTTCTCTGTTTTTCTTTTTGTTTTTTTTCTTTTGCGATTTTTAGGATCAGTCTAGCTTACAAGCAAATGAGATTACAACCACTTTGTAATCATACATTCATTAACAGTTAATGATATTTACCAGAGGTCATTAGCTCAACTGGAAAAGATCCCGACCAATGTGTCATAGGTCCCATGTTCGAATGATCGCTGGGACGAAACTAATATTACATGTTGTGGTTTTAGGCCGAGGAGATTACGAATTTCGGCCCCGAACTTCTTGAATATAAATAAAATGATATTTACATACTTAGCAAAACAATTATTTAAAAATCTGATGATGCATTATCTTTTAATGATCTAATGTGTAAGTAATGATCAATTTACCTAGTTTAATGAAAGTTTTTAAATAGTTAAAAACGGTGACATTCCTGGTAAATAAAACATAATGACAAAGTTAATTTCAAACAATGTTTATGTTTTAATAAGCAGAACGTAAACAATTCTAGCTTTTGGGTATAAAGTAGTATAACTAACAAGGTAGAATGGATATAACAGTTGTATTATTACTTTCAGAATTTCCTAATATAATGTTGTATAATAAATAAGGATACCACAATTAGCCGTGTCATCATAAATTTTAGTTATACAATCCAAATTAAAATTATACAATCCAAATCATCATAGTGGTATGTTGTAGTAGTAGTAGTAGCCTTAGACTTCTAAATTCTTTTTAGTTTATTAGGAAAGCAATATTTTTTTCTTGATTACATCAAGAAATTTCATGTTGGACACCCGTGAGTTCTTTCTATATTCTTGGACCGCTTCCTTATATAAACCTATTTATTTTCATTCAATCCATAGCACCAACACATAAACTAAAGTCTCATCTTCTCCTTCTTTTCTGTCTCAAAAAACCACATAAAAAAAAGCATATCATACAAACACATACACCATGATAACGAGAGAGACTCAAAGGCTAAAAAGCATCACAGTGATGATTCTTATGGCAGTTCTGGTCTGGTCTGTAACTCTAGAGACCTGCATTGCCAGAAAAGGAAGACACTGGCGACACCACCATAGCAGCTCCTCCTCTTCCTCATCCTCATCCTCATCCTCGTCTGATTCCTTGTCCAGCAAGAAACCAAAAAGCCACCACAGTAGCCATTCTCATAAGCCAAAACCAAAACTAAAAACTCAGCCGCCAAAATCCAGCTCACCTGTCCTGCCACAACCACCACAAGTCCAACCGCCACCACCACCACCACAAGTGCAACCACCACAGCCACCTCTTCCCCTGCAGCCACTTGAAGGCTCTCAAGAATTCAATGTGCTTGATTTTGGCGCTAAGGGTGATGGCATGAGTGATGACACTGAGGTACATATTCAAAACATCTTCATCATCCAACTACAAAATTCAATCTATTGGTTCTTGATTTAATCAAGAATATAATCTTCGCTTTCATTAGAATTACTTTTAGAAAATAAAATAAAAACAGAATGTGAATTACAGTTGAGAAGGTAAACACGAGACAGAACAAGAAACAGAGTTCACAAAAGCTTCTCTTTTATCTACCAAGTAAAGTTAACTTTTTTTTATTTTCCGTTCAATGTTTTAAGTTCGTTAAGACCAAACAAACAAATATAGAGACGTGACAACAAAGTTACTAAAGTTAAGAGGGGACCAGAGTCTCTGTGATTTTCCTCCACAACTTTGTTTGCTGTAAGAGCATCTCTAGTCGCCCTCTATTTTTCCTTTTAAAATAAAACTAGATTTTGATCCGCGCTTTTAAAGCGCTTTTAAAGCGCGGGATTATTTTCAACACAAACCAAATTATATGAAATAAATTTGCATTTTTGATTATGTTCTACATTTAAATGTTACACATAAAGCGTTATATCCAGTGTTTCGGGTCACGACCCAGACTTGCGGTTAAACTGACTAACCGATGACTTTATATGAAATTCGATTTTTCCTTTTTAACTCGTTATTTAATTTTTTTTATAAAATCCGCAAAATACGCTAAAATTTAGGACCCGACTACTGGTTGAACCTATAGGTGGCCCACTATGTAATACAATTTGACTAGAATTGTCATATTTAAAGTATTCTAATTTATGAATGTTTAGATGAATGGTAGATATATTATGAATGTTATGTTCTTATTTTACAAAAATTAGCCATACAAAATTTTAGTCAAACCAATTTATCATTTTGTTGTAAGCGTAATGGATCAATATTTGAGAAGATACATACTAAATTAGAAATAGATTTAACATCAACGATTCATATATGTTTATTACAATTTACTGATATAAGTTTGAAAAATGTAATTTTTTATTTATTTATTTAGTTTACTTTTATTGTTCACATGTAATTGAATTTTTTTCGATGTCTTGTTTTTGGTTTATTTTAAATTTTAAATTTAATTTAATTTATATATCTAATAATAATGTTTATTATTAGATTTTGACTTGCACTTTAAAACCCGAGATGGATTTTATTCAAATTTTATTTACTGAAAATTAAAAATCTTATATAGATCTTTTTTATAAAAATATTTGTTTTAAAATATATATAAGAAAAATTAAAAATTATATGAATATAATTTTATGAAAATAAAATAATTCATTTATGTAATCTGCCTCGTATCAATTTTACTTATATTTTAAACTTTAAACTCTAGTACAAATTTTTAATTTTTACATTTATAAAATTTTATTTTATTATTATATTGTTTTCAGTATTATTATACATATCTCGTACTTGATAAATAAATTATTTTTAATATTTTAGTTTAAATATGTATATTAACTTATGAAATTATTTATTAGTTCATATATCATATTTTAATATTGTTTAATAAGTTGAAATATGTTGGAAAATTCATGAATATAATTTATTCTGTTATTTTATAATGAGCAATTCTCTCAAATAACCCCTTTTGAAGTTTTTGTAACAAAAATAACCCTCAAGAACAAAAATGACCAAACTAACCTTTTTTTATTTTTAAAAAATTAATATTTTTTTTTATTTTTTTCAAATTTAAACTTCACCCTCAAAACCCCACCCCATAACTTTAAACCATAAGTCTAGATTCTAGATTAGTTGACCCAAGCGGTATAAATGTAAATTTACACCTTTTAATAAAGGTTATTTTTGTTATTTTTTTCTTAAAGGTTATTTTTGTGACAAAAATTTTTTTAGGTCTATCTTAGGGTATTTCTCTTTTAATAATTTATAAATAGTTAATTAATGGATTAAATTACTTTATATTGTTTACTTGGTATAGTAATTTAATTATGAATATAAATTATGTATATATAAATATTATAGATTTTTTTTTATTTTGTAAATGAATAATGAATGATTTTTCGTTTTTAAATATAGTTAATATTTACATTTTAAATAAAAGATATTAAAAATATTATTAAAATCTAATCTTACGAAAAGATATTTAAGAATATCTTTTTAGATATCTTATTTTGAAAATATTAAAATAATTGATTAGATATAGTATATATTTAATAATTAATAACTTAGTTGTAAGAGAATAAATAGGAGAATAAAAAAATGTAATGGTCAATAAGATATAGAAATAATAGCATGACTAATTAATAGATAAGTCACAACATTTTCAATAGGTCCAAAAAAAATATTACATGGTAATTTTTAAATAGGACTCTATTTTAATATAGTAGATTTAGAGTAAAAATGCTCCTTTTGTTCAAAAATAAAGATGAAATTTTTTTAATGATATTTTATTTTTCACTCTACAAAATAAAATAAAAAATGGATATACTTTATAAATGGTGTAATTCATTTTTATTCAGCATTCTATTTTTCGTCATTGGAGTAGATACCAACTTCATTATAGAATTATTCTATTTAAAAATAAAAAATAGAGTGAATCATTAGAGATATCGTCTTAAAAAATAAAAATAAAAGCTTTACCATTATCTGCAGGCGTTTGAAGCAACATGGGCTTCTGCTTGCAAAGTGGAGGCATCAACTATGGTCATACCGCCTGATTATATCTTCCTCATTGGCCCTATCTCCTTCTCAGGTCCTTATTGTCAAGCAAACATTGTATTCCAGGTGAGAGAGTTACTCATCAAGATTTTCAAGATTCCCAAAAAATGTAAAGAAATGTAGCCTTTGGACTGATAGACGTGAACCTTTTTGTTTGGTTGCAGCTGGATGGGATGATTGTAGCTCCTACGGACTCTGAGTCATGGGGAAGAGGTCTTCTATGGTGGATAGAGTTCACGAAGCTTAAAGGAATAACAATACAAGGAAGCGGTGTTATTGATGGAAGAGGCACTGGTTGGTGGCAACAAGATAACCCTTTTGATTATCCTATCGACGATGACTTCAAGCTCATTGTCCCGTTAAATAATTCTGTTCAAGAACGTCCTCCAATGCCGGTAAAACATCTACATACATCATCTTCTTCTTCTTATACATCCCATTCTCACATTTAGACAAGAATCATCTAACACATAACTCTGTTTTTGATTTTGTTTTTACTTCACATGACAGATAAGAAGTGAGCTTAATGGAATGCCAAGCATTAAACCAACGGTGAGATACCAAAAGAAATGTAGTAGTCTCTTTATGTTTTTTACTACACGGTAAAATCTTTTATTTACCTCGGTTTTTTAACGGTGCAGGCGCTGCGGTTCTATGGGAGTATTGACGTGACAGTGACTGGTATAACCATTCAAAACAGTCCTCAATGTCACCTCAAGTTTGATAACTGCGTCCAGGTTTTAGTTCATGATGTGACCGTTTCTTCTCCCGGAGACAGTCCAAACACAGATGGGATTCATCTTCAGAACACTAGAGATGTCATGATTCACACTAGCACACTAGCTTGCGGTACTAACACATTTAATTATTCAAAGACATGTTTAAAACTCGGTTAAACTGATTCCTCTGTTTTTGCAGGAGACGATTGTATTTCGATTCAAACGGGTTGCTCCAATGTGTATGTTCACAATGTGAATTGTGGACCAGGACATGGAATCAGCATAGGTAGTCTTGGTAAAGACAGTACCAAAGCTTGTGTCTCCAACATAACAGTTAGAGATGTAGTTATGCACAACACAATGACCGGTGTCCGGATCAAGACATGGCAGGTAATTAACAATAAATCTTTAACATAAAAGCAAAACTTGAATGAGTGAAATCTCAATCTTCAATGTGTTAATGCAGGGAGGGGTAGGATCAGTGAAAGGAGTACTATTCTCAAACATTCAACTCACAGAGGTTCAGCTTCCCATAGTGATAGATCAATTCTACTGTGATCACAGCAAATGCAGGAACCAGAGTTCAGCAGTGGCCGTGGAAGGAGTCACTTATGAGAAGATACAAGGCACTTATACTGTAAAGCCTGTGCATTTTGCTTGCAGTGACAGTTTCCCTTGCGTAGATGTGCAATTATCAGGCATAGAGTTAAAACAAGTGCAGCTACAGTACCATATGTATGATCCATTTTGCTGGAAAACATATGGACTGCTCAATTCGCCAACTGTTCCACCGATTGATTGTTTACAGGTTGGGAAGCCGGCGAGAAATGGAGTCCATACAGATCATGATATATGTGTATGACCAGCAGGGAGATATGTAGATGTAAAATGATTACAAAAAAAAAAACTATAAGTACTTCTTATATGTAAATCAATTGATTTTTATGTGTTGTGTGGAGAATGGTGTGGAGTATTTAGAAGGTTAGAAAGTTTTTTCCTTCACTAGAGTAATGAAGGCAGACTCTTAAGTGAGAAATCAAACAAAAAGAAACTGCTTCACTGCTTTGTTGAAGCAGTGCATGTATATTGTTTGTATCAGGTATAGTTTAATTATGTAATCATATGATTTTTCATCCAGAAGATTTGACCTTCTGCTATGAGATTACTAGAACTTTTGAGAAAATTAACCAGGGCTTAATTTAGGCTCCTCTGATTTGGGGTTTCCATTAGTTGCAACAAGTGCCAGTAATTTGGATATTGTTTCTTAGTGCTAACAAAAAAAAAGCAACATATACTACTTTTGTCTTCTTTGTAGTTTGCGGTTATTCTGTTATCTGTTTTTAAAATGAAATGTGGTTCTACGTATGGATCTACTACATGTTTTACTGATTTTAGGTTTTGAGGTGTTTTTTGAGTCTTATGTTCCTTTTTAGTCTTGCTCAAAAAAAAAATGTTCCTTGTATTTTTTTTCAGGTTTACTCTAACAAAACAATATTATGGTGTCAAAATGGAATAAAAATTAAAATAATTATTCTAATTATGTAATCTCTCATCTTTTACCTCGTAACGGAGTAGTGTTGAATCATTTTTTATTCTAAATTTCATTTGGAATAAAAATGAACTGTTGAGGTTTGAGATGTCTGACCAAAGTAAAAAAAAAAATTCACTTTGGACTAAAGATAGATCATTCGCTACCATGGGATCAATTAATAGCAAGCCGGTCACCGATTTGCATAATTAAACAATCACCATTTGCATAACTTTTTATCTATAATTGTTTTTAAAAAGGACTTACCACATGACCCTGAATCCCGAAAAACATAGCATGAGTTTAAACATCAAGAAGATTTGATCTTCATCTCTGAGATAAACTGGAAAAAATTCCCAAATGTGCAGGAGAATTAGTTAGGGCTTAATTTCGGCTTCTTGTTCAGCTTAGCTTTGAGAGTTGACACTGTCTGCTCCAGACACAAAACTTTAGCGGCAGAAGTAGCAGATTTGATCTTCTCCTTGTTCAGTTCAGCTTCGAGATTCTTGTTGTGTAGCTCAAGTTCTTGGATACGGGAAGCATCAGCTATTTTCTTCCTTTCCAAGGAAATCGCGTCAAGCTTTTCCTTCAACCAGCTATCAATTTGTGCTTCTTCATGAACCCTTTTTCTTTAAGCTTTTTAAGAGTCAATGCCTTTGCAATACCCCATCCTGATACCTGAGCGCAGAACACTTGGCACAATTCTGTATATATGAAATTTTTATAAAGTTCTTAGTAAATGTTTATGGCATCTAAAATCTCAGATCCAGCCTTGTGTCTGATTAGTTAACTTACCAGTTGTTTTGTGGATTTCTTTGCCAGATTGATTCAACAGAACAAAGGTAAATTTAGCTCGTCGTGTTCATCCAAGTTGCAATGATCCAGCATTCGCAACATGGAGGTATAGAGCCAAGTGATCTTCAATACTATTTCCTTTGGGATAAACTCGTGCAAACCTGAATAATAATGGTATCAATAATGTGGTAAACATGAAAATTCCCCTAAAGAAAAAGTATAAATATATTTGACTTAAAAGGTTTTTTGAATCTAGACAACGAGTAAAATATCAAAAACACATGAAATATTTCATTTACCATTGGCAGCCTCCACTTGAGAATTTTGGGGATGAAATCACAGCTTCCTTCTCTAAGAAGTTATCTATCTCAAACGTGAAACTCGTCAGCTTATGATCCTCCATTTATCTACAAAAACAAACTTCTTTTCTTAGACTTATTGTACCTCGAACAAAAATGCGACCTTCCCACAAACATGTCAATTAAGTTGTATCAGAAACAAAACTGTTAGCCATACTGCGCCACGAGCCCACAGTTCAAATAAAGAAGTTCAAGAGCAAGCCCATCTATGCCAACGTTCATCTTCAGTATTGTCGCCTTGTGGAAACATAGTAGTGTACGGAGAGGAGCCTTGGATTTACTCAGAACCGTTTAAATACAGTAGTAGCTGTATGAAAATTAAACCCAAGCTTTTTTTTTTTTGTTAAATTTTGGTGCATTATATTAAAAAGGAGGCAAGAGTTTATCATACAATAATCTATAATTATCCATTAAAAGAAAAACAATAGAACCCAGATAAGAAGGACTAATGTGGTGGATCGCTAGAAAAGAAGAGCCCAACGAAGACTCTCATGGGGGATGAAGACTTTGGAAAGACCGAAGCTGTAGCCCAAAGGTGAAACAACACAAAATGGAGATCGATGAAGTCAAACGAGAGAGGCGATCAAGGAGATGACAGCCAGAGTTGCATGGCTTTGCTGGAGAAGATCGGGGAAGAGTCTCTGAAGGATGAGATGCGATTTCTAATGGTCGAGTCAATCTGTTTTAAAATCGCGGCTGGCGTTTTGAAAGATTGGCGATGGAGCCGAGAATTACGTTCTCTCCAAATTCCATATATAGCAGCTTGCCATGACATGATTGTAAGGAATCTCAAGTGATGATCAGTTGACAGAGAAATTATGGCATCCATAGAATCTGACCAGGAAGTTGATTGAAGAGTAAGGTGGAGCTTTGAAGCAAGTCGGGTCCAGATATCAGCAGAAAACTGACAGGAGAAGAATATATGATCCCTGGATTCAGACGCTGTATTACACAGCAGACAAGCCGAATCAGATTGAAGACCCCAAGCAATCAACCTGTTACGCGTGGGACAACGGTCCAGAACAAAGAGCCAGGCAAGGATTTTGAATTTTGGAATGCCTTTTTTCATCCACACAATATCATTCCAAGAGACAGTTGGTCTTGAATCTCGAATGAGATTGTAGATCTTGCTCGCAGAGTAATTTTGGTTCTGAAGTGTAGAAAATCCATCTGTATTCCACACAAGAACATCAAGAGAGTCACTTAGGGTAATTGTTGTGAGAAACGCCATAACCTGCTCCATTTGGTTTGATCTCGCAGGTGCTATTCTCCAAGAATTGTGATGCCACAGAGAAGCAAGGGAAGCTGATAGAGGAATTCCGGTAGACCGAGGACCTTGCAAGCCTATAAAAGAGATGAGAGGGCCGAACGGGGACCAAGGGGAAGTCCAGAACATGCATCGCTGACCATTTCCAGGTACTATTCTTATCCAATGTATAGCCACTTGCCTGAGACGAAGTAGCTTTTTGAATAACCAAGTTTGAGATTGGCGTTCCTTCATAACCCAAAAGTCTTTATCTTTAATCACATTCTGGTGAATCCATGCAACCCATATAGATTCTGCCTGAAATAAGAGCATCCAAAATAGCTTAAGTGCGCACGCTTTATTCCAAACTCTTAGGTTTTTTATTCCTAAGCCTCCTTCTTTCTTGGGTAAACATACAGTTTCCCAAGCAACTCTCGCCACATATCTGCCATCTATAGAACCTTTCCAGAGAAACGCAGCACATAAGGAGTCTATTTGTTTGATGCACTGAGAAGGGAGAATGAAAGCTGTGCACCAGAAGTTTATCAAGCCGGAGATGGTAGAGGAGAGTAGTTGGAGCCTACCAGCAAAAGATAGGTACTTAGCGGTCCAGCTGTTAAATTTACCTTTGATTTTTTGGAGAAGAGGCTCACAATTCAGCAGTGATAACTTCTTTGTGTTCAAAGGCAACCCCAAATATCTTATTGGTAGAGTTCCCCGCGGAATTCCTGATGAGCTACTGATTAAATCAATTTCCTCTGTTGAGAGACCAGTAGGAAAGAAGCAAGACTTATGAGGGCTTATTGCTAACCCTGAAATAAACTGAAAGTCTGAAAGAACTTGGAGGATGCTTTGGACAGAATCAGTCGAACCATCAGAGAATATTAAAAGATCATCAGCGAAGCAGAGATGCGTGAGTCGAGAATCTTTACAACGAGGGTGATAACCAATCCTCCCATCCCTAGCTGCTTTGTTTAGCATATGAGAAAGAACATTCATTACTAGTCCAAACAGATAAGGGCTTAATGGATCTCCTTGCCTTAGTCCACGAGAGCCCTTAAAGAAACCGTGGATAGAGCCGTTTAAGCCAACTGAGTAAGCTGGAGAGCATATGCATTCTTTAATCCAGTTGATGTAGACCAATGGAAACCTCAAGGCAGCAAGACAAGCGATGATGAAGTCCCATTTAACAGAATCAAAGGCTTTTGCTATATCAATCTTGATGGTAAGGCGTTTGTGGCCTTTGTTCCTATGATCTCCGCTGACAATTTCTGAAGCAAGAAGACAGTTCTCAAGAAGTTGTCTCCCCTTAATGAAAGCCGATTGATTTGGCAAGATAATACTCGGAAGGAGAGGCTTCAGCTTAGCTACAAGAATCTTAGATATCACTTTGTAAACTGTGTTACAGCAAGAGATAGGACGGTAATCCTTAATACTCGTTGCACCCGGAAACTTTGGCACTAAGGTGAGAATGGTTGAGTTTGTAGCAGTTGGCATATGAGTCTGTGTGAAGAACCCCAAGATTGCTGCAGATACCTCAGGCCCAATCACTTTCCAAGTTGCACTGTAAAAACGAGAAGTAAGTCCATCTGGCCCCGGGCTTTTATTGGGATTGAGTTTGAATAAGGTCCCCATAATTTCATCCCCAGATGGCAGCCTATTTAGACGCAAGATGACATCTTCTGGACATGAGAAAGCTGTGAACTGCTGAATAATTCTCAGGAGGTTCGGAGTAACTGCTGACAATAGAGGACCCAAGATTCTTTGGAAGTGATTAACAGCAAGGTTACTAACCTCTTCAGGCGTAGTGAATAGGTTTCCATTCAGATCCATTAGGGTATGAATCGCATTGAAATAGCTTCTTGCAACAACCATCTTATGGAAGAAACTAGTGTTCTGATCCCCAACCTTAAGCCAATGAATTCTAGATTTCTGATGGAAATATGCTTCCTCTATAGACTTGAGGAAAGTAAATTTTTCTCTGCAGTTTCTCTCCTCTTGAAAAGATGTCTCAGTCGGGTTTGAAAGTGAGCGAAGTTGGAGATCTTTCAGCGTAATTGCAGCTTCAGTAACCCGTCGTTGAATCTCAGAGAAATTGTTTTTGCTGAGTCTCTTCAGAAACTTTTTTAAACCCTTTTGTTTCTTGCTGAGGGAGGAAAGAGACCAAAGATCTGGTGGAGACACCTCCCATTCTGAACTTACCATGGACAGAAATTCAGGATGAGATGTCAAGAAGTTGAAGAACTTGAAAGGTCTAGTCCCAGCAATAGGCAGACAACACTGAAGATTGACCAAAGCTGGTGAGTGGTCCGAAATAAGCTGCGTAGAGAAGGTGACAAGGGAGAGAGGAAACGTATGCAGCCAATGCTCATTACATAAAACTCTATCAAGTTTCTTAGCAATAGGGTCATCCGGCTGTTTATTCGTCCAAGTAAAGCAAGGACCATTGAATCTCATGTCCCTGACTTCAAGATCATCCAAACAATTCCTGAATTCAATCATTTGAGGGGTAAATTGATTGAAAGAAGGAGCCGAGTGTTCAGCATAATGCAGTATCTCATTAAAGTCTCCACCTATGATCCAAGGAGATAGGTGCAAGGAGAGAGCTTGTCTTGTGTAGAGTAAATTAGTCCAAAGCAGCTTCCTCTCATCGCTAGTATTTGCAGCATAAACTGCTGTTACTGTGAAGGGAGAGGATCCAGGGAACTCAACACTGCAAGTAATAGACTGCTTAGATTTAAGCAGGATAGAGACACGCAGAGGATGCTTCCAAAATAGAATAATGCGTCCATCCTCATCTTCTGAATGGTTAGAAGAGAATGACCATCCTGGGCAAATAGAACTCATCACTAAGTTCATATTAGAATCTTTCACATGGATTTCCAAAATAGCGCCGAAATTAACTCTATAGTTATGTAGACAATTCGAGAAGTCAGGATGCTTATTTTTATCTTTGATGCCCCTGACATTCCAAAAAAGTAGGTTTAACGACATAACTAGTTAAGCGTTTGACTTCCCATTTTGCAGGGAAGCACCCATTGCAGGGGATTGAGGGCAGTCATTAGCAGAAACTGAAGATCCTGGATCATCCAATAATATTGTAGGATCCAAGGTGGAATCAACATCAGTAGACACATCCTTCGCAAGAAGAGTATCCGGATGAAAGATAACAGGACTAGCAGCAGTTAATAGCAGAGGGAGATCACCACTGAGACAAGCAAAAGGGTTGGAAGAGATAGGTGGAGACAGCGAATCCCGTCTTGAAAGGTTAGTGGATTTCCTCTTCTTTGTAGATTTATTTTGGGCATTAATAAAAGGCTTCAATCCCACAATATAAGAAGAAGTATCAGACGATGTACCACTAGAGAAGACAGTTTGAGACATTTGTAGTAAAGGACCCCTCAAGCTTGGGTTAAAAGGGGATAAGGCAAGAGCTGAGGTAGTAGATGTCTCTAAAGGCATAGTAGAACAATTTTGATTCTCCACTGGATGAGAAGTAGAAAGTTGCTGAACAGAACAACCCGTTGGAGGAGCAGCCGAAATGGTAGCAACTGATAGGGAATCTGATGAGATGGTAGATGGAGTTCTAGAAAGACCGTTAGCCAGATAAGATGCAGCCTCAGAAGACGGATGAACATCAGCGGAAGGGATATCCATAGGAACACCAACTTTAGCTTTGCCTTTTCTTTTCTTAGGATTATCCGAGGGAGGGACACTCGATCTTGGAACCCATTTCGCACTCGGACACCTAGCCTCAGAATGACCTAACATCTTGCAACAAGAACATGTCGGAGGAACCCAAGGATACTCAACAGAGACAGAGATGATAGTGCCATTGTCTCTGATTAGCTCCACTGACGAAGGTAAAGGCTTTGTACAGTTAGCACGAACTTTGAGATGAGCAACCTCTAAGCTGACCATTTTTAATGTAAACTCATCTGCCTCCATTGGATGACCAATAAGACCAGCAACCAAGCTTAGTCCTTCCTGAGTATAAAGATCAAATGGCACGCCACGAACATGAACCCATAAAGGGATAGAATCAAAAGAGGGTTGTTTCATTGCAAGTTGTGCTGTCCACTGCGCAACATAGAACAAAGAAGACCCTATGTGCCAGATCTCCTGCTCTACAACTTTTCCTCTAATGAAATCATTTGGGATCTTTACAAGCATAGATCGAGATGCAGGGAGCAAATGGATTAGAAGTTTGATGCCACGGCCCCAAATGTGCGAGAGAACACTTTGGATTTGGCTGTATGAGGGAGGTTTCCCAGTAAAGACCCCTAACACATAGTCTTTATGAGCCTCAGCGCCTCTCTGGAAGACAGCATCAGGGACCTTGACTTGAGGGATTCCTGTTGCAGAGATAATGGGAGAAGCAAGCCTTTTGAGGGTTCTGTCTGTTCCCTTCTTTGCTTTATCCACCCACGGGTGGTAATTAGAAGCATTTGGAGCCGATCTAGAGGGAGAGGACATCAATGGATCAGGCTCATGAGAGGGGAATGGGATGGAGCTTGGGTTTGCAACTGGGATTGGAGTAACACCCGCGTCTAAGACAGGAGGTAAGTTTTTTGCAATTGGACCATCCTCAGTAGGTGAATTCATTCCCACAGGAGAAACCTTTACAGGACTTCTAACTTCATTTTGCAATAAGAAGTGAACAGGATTTTCAGATCTAGATCTGGAAACAGTAGATTGAATGTTACTAGCATCAGCTGAAGAAACTTTCCCAGCAGAAGATGAACCTGGTGGAAAGGATGAGTTCGGACCCTGATTCCTTAAACCCCAAGGGAAAGCAGGGTAATCTGAGGTACCAAATTGAATTGGAGAGATTGGAGAAGGGGAGCCTGGGAGTGGAGGGAACTGAGAGGGGTGAAGGGGTGAAGAAGAAGAATCATCAGGGGGATGCTGGAGCAAAGAGCCTCCGGTCATTGCAGCAGGAAGAAGGTACAAGCAAAGCTTCGATCACTGTAGCAGAGAGAGAAGAGAGAAAAAGAGATTTTTTCCGAAGTTTTAAAAACCCAAGCTTGAAAGGATAATAAAGTTAAAAGTTTCATCTTCTTCTTTGTTTACACAAAAACTACTTCTAGAAATTTATAACAAAGATATTATTGAAAACTCACTAAGCTGATAAAAATAAAAGTACGTGAAAATATTCTAGTTTTGTCGGTCGAAGAGCACTTAAGTCACCTTCCAAAGTAAATAAACGTATGAGCAAATGACTCACTTGTCAATATTCTCGTATTTTATAGTTAGCATCCATGAGTTTAATGTTTTTCTACTATTTCGTTTTTCCGAAGAACTCAACTGAAAATTTACAGTTCAACACAATGCAAAGAAACAAAATTTTGAAAACTAATACAAAATGAATGAAAGCAAAGTGATTTAAGCTTCGGTCTACAAAACTTATCAAAAAAAAACCACACGTAACATAAACATAAAGCAAAGTTCAAAACAATTAAAATAACAAAAAAAAAAGAAAAGAGGATCTAAGATGACAAGATCGTATTAAGTAACGCTATAAACCAAAGCAGAGATGCAAAAACCCACCACACTAATATCTGAAGTTAGATCCACTTCAAAGAGAGTAGAGGAGAAAAGATTTAGGGTGAGTTTGCAAGAATAGCAACTTAAATAGGAAGCAAAGAGAGAGAAAGGAAGTGGAAAGGGCTCTGACACAGACTCATTGTTTGGTCATAAATCATAAATAAATAAATAAAAAGAAAAACGAAGAGACAAATCACGAAAAAGATAGTAAATCGCAAATCCGTCTTCTCAGAAATGGAATTTCGAAAGTTTTTTGGGGGCAGAAAAAAACGTGCCATTGCATTGTCTGTGCGGGGATGAGTGTAACTTCTTTGCATCTCTACCCTTAAGGTCATGTTTATCCACGGTCTCTTAAGGTGATGTTCTTAACTTAAATTGACTTGTTTTTTAATTTTTTTTTTCAAAAATTTTTTTATTGTTAAGAGACGGCTCTTAAGTCTCTTATTTAAGAGATGTCTCTTAAGTTTTTTTAGTTAAAAGTTAAGAAACGGTTCTTAGAATAGTTAAGAACCTCTACTAAGAGACTCTCAATAAATCTAAGGCACTATGAGTAGACCGAGTTTCAAGAAAAACAATTAGGTATAATTTGATTTTTTTTTTCTGATAAAATTGTTGTGCTTGCTAGTTGCAAAGTTGCAACACTTCCGTGTTACCCTGTATCGTCCAATGTCCCACTGGATTTAGAGACTTACTCCCTCTGTTTCGTTTTAGTTGTCATTCTAGGTTTTTACACGCAGATTAAGAAATCATTTAATTTTACATATTTTCTAGACAAAAACACAATTACCTATACATCTAACCACATTTCAACCAATAGAAAAATAGAATAACAGATAAAACTAATAAATTTTGCATTGAGATTATAAAACGACACTTATTTTGAAACAAAAAAATTTCTCCACAACGACAACTAAATCGAAACGGAGGTAGTATTACTCAGCTTTACTGTCATTTATAACCAGTACATATTCAAACGTCTTCTTTTGTCTAGGGAACAACCGAATACAAATCCCCTATATATTAATCCTGGAGCATTACAACTTATAAGTGTAGCCACGTGTCATCACCAGAATGACTTTCAGAATCTTTAGAAAAAAGTTGGTTCATCTAAATATAGATTATACTTTTATTAAATTAACATTCATATTGATTAGTAGTGCATAAAAAGATATTTTACATTCTTTCCTTAAATAAAAGCTACGGAATTACCTAATATGATTAACATATATGTGATAATTAATGTTTTGAATAATAAAGATTTGATAATATATTTTGTATCCTTCATCATTTTTGTTTAATTTTTGTTATTAAAAATATTAAATAATCATATTAACCATGTAATAAAAAATCTAGATTTTTTCTTATATATTATATTTTGATTTTTTTCAAAACAAATATAAATTACTAAAACAGTTAAAATTATTACAATGAAAATTTTCTTGGAACAATGTTTTTATTTTTGAAGGTTATAACATTTAAGTGTGACCACGTGTTATTATATATTTTAAGAATGATTCTTAGATTTCTTAAAAAGTAAATTTGTCTATCTAAATATAAATTATATTTTTATTAAAACTATCAAATTAATTAGTAATGCATAAAAAAATATTCTTCATTATTTTCTTAAATAAAAACTACGAAATTATCTAATATAATAACATATATATGAAATTAATTATTTTAATAATAAATATTTGATAATATTTTTTGTATCCTCCATCGTTTTTTAATTTATATTATTACAAAAATAAAACAATCACATTAATTATAGAATACAAAAATCTAGATTTTTTTTCTTATATGTTATATTTTGAATTTTTGAAAACGATTATAAATTAATAAAACTATTAAAAGTCTTACAATGAAAATTTGTGAACAATGGTTTTACCTTTTTGTTAAAAAAATACAAATTATCAAAAAATCATACATGCTATATAAATATGAAGTATCATTTAATATATATTCATATTATATGTATATACTTTAAATTTTTTTAAAATTAAAATATATATCAAATAAAAATACATACATGTTAATTTTGAAATTTTATTGAAAAGGTATTGCGATCTGGAGATTTTAATTTTGAAATTCACATTAATTATTAAAATGGTTATTAATTACTAAAACTATAAAAGTTTTCTGAATGTGTTTAATGTTTAAAATTTTCGTTACAACAAATATACAAATGTTGATAAAATCATATGAATAAGAATTAAGAAGTTTCAATTAAATATTTATATTAAAGATATTATATATCTATGTCAACATCATTTAAATTTAATTATGTATCATATAATATAAATAAATAATTTCTTTGATTTACGTGCTTACTGCAGTTTAGTTATATACATAATATTTATTTGCTTATCATTTATTTAATATACTCCCTCTGTTCCTTAAAGATGTATATTTTAGAAAAAAATTTGTTCTTAAAAGATGCATGTTTTACATTTTCAATGTATGTTTTATTATCTAATTGTAAACTTCAAAAAACTTAATTGCACTAATTGATTTTTTATTGGTTTAAAATTATGGAAAGAAGATAAATACAAAAAACTATGCAAATTTATTGTGCTTTATTAAAAAGTGTGAAAAAACTAAAATATGGATCTTTTAGGAACATAAGAAGTATTTATTATTTCATAATACATAATGAAAAAAATATAAATAATAATGTGTAAAAATGATTTATATAAATAATGTTCCTCCCACATAATGTGCGGATCTTTGTTGATGTATTACAGTCGAAATATTTTCTCAATCAATCGAAACTCATGCATTTCACTTGCGCGAAATTAAAACAAAGACAAAAAAAGATGTGAGTTAATAGAAACGCTATCGTAACCACAAATATTTTAGATTAAAGAAGAAATCACCCGTGAAAATTCAAAAACGTTTGAGATCAACCAAAACCCTAATTTCCTTTTCGTCTCCAAGTCAACATTTTTAATGTTTGTCCTTAAATGATATTGAAATATATATATATATATATATATATGTATATATATATATATATATATATATTTCAATATCATTTAAATTAATATATATATCATATATAAAATACATAAAATATCAATTTCAAAATTTACATTGAGTTGCAAACCTCGGTTAATAAATAGTCATATTAGTAAGAATAATATTTTTGTTACAGCAAATATAAAAATATTAATACAATCATATGAGTAACAAGTTTCAATAAATAAATATTCATATTAAAATATATTATATATCTATGTCAATATCATTTAATTTTACTTATGTACTATATACAATAAATAAATGATTTATTTTGATTTTTATCAACAAAAAGTATTGTAAATAAAAAGAGAGATTATTTTTATTTATGCTCTTACTCGAATTTAATTATATATGTAATAGTTACTCGCTCTTCAATTATTCAATATATTTTAAAATTGTATAATATGTAAATTAACACAAATAAATAATAATGTTTATAAATATTTTGTATACATACATAATTAATATATATTCCGCGCAAGTAGGGATCTCAAATGTTATTTAATCATATCATTTCAAAAATACGATTCTTTGTATCGAAGTGAGATGGTGAATTATAACATTGAGATAATATTATTGAAGTTCGATGTAAATTTAATAGGTTAAAAAATATCAACAAACATAACCCTATAATCAACCTTATATTGACGGTCCATGATTATACGTTTAAAGACTTATGACATGGTTGGACGATCGAAGTTAATATTCAATGATTATTAATATATAAATTTCATCTCGCGCATGCGCGCGGGTAATCACCTAGTTTCTTTTTATTTTTGGAACCATGCACATGCGTAAAGTCTTCTCAATCGTTTTCTCAAGCTTATGGTAACAAGTTTGGAACACCTGATCCACTCAAGCCTTATGTTATTATGTTCCCACATGTGCTACTCTGATCGATAGTGTTATGGTCAAAATCCGTTTTGTCGAGATTACTAGTTAAATTGAGAAACTGTAAGTCTTCCTGAGAATAAAGAACTTGGAAACCAGAAACATCCATATTTGTTCTTTATTTTGATGGATTTGAAAATCCAATAAATCAAATGTTATTGGTTCTATGATTTTAAAATTTATACTAAAATCATGTGTTATTGGTTTTATGATTTATAAATTCTAATTTAAATTATGTGTTATTCAATCATCCAACTTTATTAATGGATTTGGTCTGATAGTTGATTTGAATGGATTTGCATGAATTTCTTTGTTAAAAATACAAAGACTCAAATTCGACTGAAGGTTTCCTGGTTTGTAAATAACAATTAAAATTCATATGTTAAATTTAAAAATTAGTATATTTTACATTGATTTGTATATATTGATTACGTATTACGTATATAACTAATTACATATTATGTATAAGTTCTCTCAAATTCCAGCTTATTAGAAAATATGGATTTTGTCTATAAAATCCATTAAATGGGATTTGGTGGGATTAAAATGATATTTTATAGTGAAAATAACAAATTGAAATACGACCTCCTATGATGGTATTTGAAACTTAAAAAAAAATATAAAAAAAAATTCCTTCACATTTTTAAAAAGAAAATCAAATAGTTTGAAATGAGAAAAAAAATATTTCAAATAAATACTTAAAATTTAAAAATGTATTTTCAAAAACTCTGAAATTTCTTCAAAACCGCATAAATTTTTTAGCAAATCTTTTTAGGATTTACTCAAATTTCGAATTTTCTTGGATTTACTCAAATATTGAATTCTCTCAAATTCTTGATTCAATAAGTCCCCCTTAATTTTTCTTATTTAAGTCACAAAAGAGGCAATGATTAACTGCCTAAACAAAGTCTTATTATGTTACTATGTTCTAAAGTTTTTTGATTGAGTTCATCAGTATCAATTGGTGTCAGAACTTTGTGCTCAATCTAGAGTTTCTATTTTCCCTTTCATTCCAATTTACACTGTTTCACCAAAAATACAGAAAACAATTTTTTCTTTAAAAAAAGAAGAAGCAAAGAACATGGTTGACATGCTGAGGAAATATGACATGTCACATGTTCAAAGCCTAGTTAGTTAATAGTACAATATGCCCTACATGTATATGTGTATAAATACGTCTCATATACCTAATAATAAAGCATTCAGCCTTCTCTCGGTATCAAAAATAGTTATATCTAATTAGGCCGCTTCTTTCTCTTTTCAAGAGCTTCACCATGTCTGGTAGCTCCAACTCAACATCAATACAACCAGTGTTACAAAATTCACAAACTCCAACTTTCTTAGTGGAGTTGACAGGTCCATATTCTCTTTGATGGGTATGATTTGGCCGACTATATCGATGGATCAGTGTTGTCCCTGCTGCTACAATCACCACTGACAATGGGATGTACCCAACCCCTCCTACACTGTGAAAACGACAAGATCGCTTGATCTACAGCTCTTTACTCAGAGCAATCATCACTATGACTCTGCAGCTCTTCCTCTCGAAGGCAAGGACAACAACAGAGATGAGGAGCATCCTCACATCAACCTCTACGAAACCAAGTAGAGGTCATGTTAAACAGATTCGTCAACAACTCCAGAACTGGAAGAAAAGTACCAAGTCTGTTGACGAATACAATCAAAGCTTCACCACATGTTTTGATGGTCGATGTTTACTTGGGAAAGCTCTTTCGTACCTCACTCAATTATCAGAAACTTTGAATTTTGGGTCCTTGTGCTTTTCTTGGCTACGACCCTATACGCCTAAAAAACATGAAAACCAATCAGTGCCATGTGTATTTGTTGGCTACTCCTTCACTCAAAGTCCCTACCAATGTCTAGAACGTGTCTCTAACCGCATATATATATCACCATTTCAGGTTTAGTGAAACCCAGTTTCCATTCACTAAACTAATCCAACCCACCACACACACAGAGAAACGCAACCAATAACACCCCTTCCTCACAACCTTTTCACCAACTTTCCATTACCTCTGTCACTCATACAATCACAGCCCGGCTAAGGAACACCGACTGGTTCTGCTAGTTATTGGTGGTAGCACGTCCCAATCCGCCATAGTGGATCAGAAATCAGGAGGATAATAAAAAGAATCTAAGGATAAATTATGGTATGTATAAAAATGAACCCGGGAACTTCACCACCAAAAAAAAATCATAACCATAGAGTTCTTTAACAAAAAAAAACATAGTAATAAAATGTTTTTTCAGTCAGAGATAATTAATAGCCGGATCAGTTACCCCGAACCACTCTTATTCCAAAACCAAAACACACTCTTGAAGAAGGAAGCTTTAGGAGAATCAGATTTGGTATCGTTGATCAGCTTATTTTTGAGTTCCGAGACCTTATTTTCTAATGACAACTTTTTCAGCAGACTTTATATAATCCTTGTTCAGTTCAACTTTCAGATTCTTGATGTGTTCCTCTAGTTCTCGGACTCGAGTACTATCAGCATCTTCTTTCTTTGTCTCCAAAGAAATATCATCAAGCTTTTTTTTCAACCAGTCTAGCTTGAATCCTGCTTCTGTTAGATCCATCAACTCGCTGCGAACGTTGCCTAGCTCAGTCTTGGAGAAGCAATGTGGAGGTTTGTCCAGTTTCTTGATGAGTCCGAGGAGGAGATTCAAATATGTTGTCTTCACCAATTGGCTCTTTGGTCTGAAATTTACTGTAATGTCCGGGTGCATCGTGAAAATCACAGACACTTGAGCAACCTGTCAAGCAATCTTATTATTACATTTACACCTCCTTGATCAACAACTTCAACTACTTTTACTTGGACTTTAACTATCAGTTTGTTCTTCTCCAGAAACCCTTTCTCTAGAAGTTTTTGAAGAGTCAAGGTCTCTGACATACCCCATCCTGGAAAGTAAGCGCAGAACAGTTTGCATATCTCTGTAATACAAAAACAGAAATATTAACTGTCTCATTAGTCAATATGATTGATATATATATATGTGTGTGTGTGGAACATAAAATAATTACCAAGTGTTCGGTACATCTCTTTGCCTGATTGATTCAACAGAACGAATGAATAACTAGCTTGCCTTTTCCACCCAAGTAGCAATGATCCAGGATTCGCAACAAGGTACAAACCCAAGCAACCTTCAACGTAACATCCTTTAGGATATACTTTAACAACCCTTCAAAAAAAACAGAGAAACTTATGATTTTGAGAATCTTGGAGATGAGTTAAAGATCAAAACACACAGTCTTTTTTTTTGTTTACCATTCGCAGCCGCCACTTGAAAATTTTGGAGATGTTATGAAACCCTCCTTCTTGGAGAATTTATTTTATCTCAAAGGTGAAACTCGTTTGCTTTTGATCCTCCATTATTCTTCTCTCTAGAACACTTGCCCTTATGCTTTGTTACTTTCTCACAAACTTGTTTTATACTTTTCAAAACCCTAATTAAAAACTAGTGCCTGCTTTGGGCTTAAAGCCCATGAAGCAGTTACTTCAGGCGCCAACAATGTTTTAAAACTCAACCCGAACATTAACTCGGACAGCTTTCCGGGTCACTAAGTTAATGGTTCGTCGGCAGCGAACCGCATGTTAATAAATTAATTAATTTAGTTATATAATAATATATTAGAAATATTTTAAGTTTTAAAAAATATTTTAGAAAAATACTTAACTCCAATTTTTTTTTCATTTCACATATAAAATATCAAAAACTTTGACTATTTAAGAGTTATGACATATAATAAAAAATATATTAAGACTTAAATCCTTAAATATTTAAATGTCTCATGAGAATAATAAAATTAAACTTTAAATCCAAAATAATCCAAAAGTAAAACATAAAATTGTAATAGATTATCGATAACAAAAACAAACTAATACCAAATCACATCAACTAGTTTTGTTAATAGATTCATAATTCACAGAATCATATGGTCTTTTATTTTTGAAAAAAAACTTAACTTCTTTTTTAGAATATGAAACATATTCTAATAATATAGCTGAAAATCTAAGACAAAAATAAGTAAAAGTTATATATTGTTTTACCAGTGGTTCAACCGGTAGCTGGATTCGGATGTTCTAACGGGTTTTTGCGGGTTTTATCGAATTTTAGTTATGTTCTTTTCTAAAACCCAAAATGAATGACATATTTGATCACCGGATTTACCGGTTCTACCGTGGATCCGGATCGGGTTTCAAAACATTAAACGCCAAGATCTACTAAACGTTTACGGCGCCAAAGCATAGGAAGTGCTTTTAGTATAGTGGTCGTGTGCTTGTATATTTGTTACACATGTGGTGTGTTCGAAGTCCTGTCTTTACGAAGATACTTTGAGTTGAATTTCTCTTAAAATTGAAATATTCATTATTAAATACTAATATATATATTTATATATATATATATATATATGTGTGTGTTGAGAACTTCAATACTATCACCTTCCATTGAAGATTCTATTAGACGCCACAGAGTATCGGATCAGCGCTATTGAAAACAAATAGTGAATATAATCCTTCGTAAATCTTCATTAGGGTTGTTATAAGTTTGTTGAAGTAAATTTGTTCTGATAAGCCTACTAAAACACACATATGTCCAACAATAATAAATAATTAAAAACAAACTAGGTTAAACCAGATTTTTATCCTTTTTATCCAACAATGTTTAGAGATCAAACCTTGTAACCAGTTTCTCTTAATAACCACTTAGATTTTAATACAAACAAAGGTCAGGGTTTTTCATTTCGATTTAGTTTTCTAATTATATGAAACCAAAAATGTTAAAAGTGTTATTATATCAACCAATCAATACTATTATAATAGAAAACTTTTTCTGATGACTAGTTTTTTATCTAGTATTTATAAGTGTACCCTTAAATTTATTTATTTTTCTTTTTTGAATTACAAATTAATTAATACTCTTAATTATATATTATTACAAATACTGTTTTTAATAATACATAATTATTTAAACCAATACTAACTATACTACCATCGTGGACAAAAGGAAAAAAAACTATACTGACATTTAAAAACTGTTATTGTCACTGAAATACTATTTGATCATAATTATATTTACATGATCTATCAAAGTGACATATACCTTAATTTATATTTTTAATAGCTGTTATTCTTTATTTATTAAATTAAGACCAACTTTACATATCCAACAATACAATGGCATACACACATATCGTAATTTAACTATGAACCTAATGTTATAGTCAAACTTTACATGTTAATTCAAAAAGTGGGCAATGGTAAATGAAACAAGAATATAGTATTGGGCAATGGTGCTTCACATATGATTTTCAGAAAGATAAGAATTTATTCATGATGATGTTGGTAAATCATTCTAAACGGTTTTGATGGTTTGATTGAGGCAAGAAACATTAGAACTTCTCATTCACCCATGCTTGCGAAATTGGAAACCTTAGTTTGGACGATGAATTGTATTAAAAAAAAATTCTAATAATTCAATATCATCTTTGCAATAGATTATTTATTGTATTGGCGTTTATCCGATAAGCGAAAGTTAAAATTCAACAGCATCAAAAGTAAGATTCAATTTATATCGGAAATCTAACGAAAACAAAAAAAAAATAAAGATTCCTCTCTCAAAAATATCTTAGATAGAGAAATCCTAATTATCAGAAATATGTCCTATCACTTTATCATCTTTTAATTCAAAGGGGAACAGTCATGAAAATATTTATTTTCTTATGGGGATATAATTTCCAAAAACATATTATGGAGAAATACCTTAAGATATTATCAAAAAGTTTTATTATGAAAATAGTTAATAAAGATCAAAATAAGTTTTCTTAAAATGATAAAACATAATTATATTTCTAAAGTTAATTAATCAAAATTTAGAGTTCAAATTTTAGAGATTGAGTTTGGAGGGTTTAAGGTTTAAAATTTAAAGCAATAATTTAAAAAAAAAAATTCAAAAAAATGGATTTAAAAAAAAGTTCTAAAATATTTTTTTTAAAGAAAATTCGAAAAAGCTCCATATATTGATTTTTTTTTTGAAAATAGAAAAATATTTTTAATATTTATAAAATAATGATATGTTTGTCATTTAGCTCTTAATGAAATATATTTTAGTCATTTGTGTTTGTGTGTTCTTTTGATCAAAATAACATTTTTAAGTTCAGAGATTTGTCCTTAACAATAATGAAAGCCACAATTAATCCCAAAGTTAAAGGGCTTTTATGAAAATAACTCTGTAAAACTGAAACGCACGTGTATCTTGCGTTTCGCCTTATCTTATCTCATCCTCAAACGTTCTTAATAGAGACAGGCGCGCCAAGAGATTACATCCTCTTCCTCTGATTCTCCAAACCTTCAATTATTTTCGATTTTATTTTATTTTTATTCTTAATAAAAAATATAAATTATCTTCAACCATTGTCAAAGTCCATGCGATACAATCTCTTGTCATCTTCATCATCATCATCTTTCTCTGTCAATCTATAGCTTCTTCTCTCTCTAATGGCGGACTCCAAGGAACTCGGCACCGCGAGCCGCCGTATCTCCGTCGTCTCAAACCATCTCATCCCCGTGGAAACGCTTCCAACTCGCGTTGACTCAGTGGAACTCTCTACTGCTTCGTCGATGAATGACAAGTACCATAAGGTTCACGGTGAAGTGCCGAGTCACGACGTCGTTTGGAGAAAAGCTGATCTCGTCGGTGATGACGGAGAAACAAAAGAGTTCGTTGACATTATCTATGAGAAAGCCGTTGGTGAAGATATGGCGAAGGTTTGTGTTAGTGTAACATGTTTGAAGAACTATCTCTCTAGTGTGTGTGTGTGTGTTTTGTTCTTCTCAGTTGAATAGTTTTTGGTTGTGTTAGATAACTATAAACCGGCCAGAGAGAAGAAACGCGTTCCGGCCTCAGACTGTGAAGGAGCTTATGCGTGCGTTTAATGACGCCAGAGACGATAGCTCTGTAGGCGTCATCATACTTACAGGGAAGGTAAAGTTGTTAGTTATGAGCTTTTGTCTAGCCTTAGGCCAAATCATGTGCATAGCGAGATGAAACATTCCCCTAGAGCGGCTGTCAAAGTTTGAATGGGCCATTTGCTTCCAAATTGATTGAAAATATATATATATATATATATATATATATATATATATATATGTATGTATTTGATCATTTAGTATTTTTTTCAAGTTCTATAAATGTCAGGACCGGCCCTAGGCGAAGAGCTTTTGTGTTGTGTCTTTGGAGTTTGATGACAAAGAGTTTTAGATTGTTGTTTGCGAAATGATTGTTCTGAATAGCTGTGTTGATGGTTTAGGGAACCAAAGCGTTTTGCAGTGGTGGTGATCAAGCGTTGAGGACACCTGATGGTTATGCTGATCCCAATGATGTTGGTCGACTTAATGTCCTTGATCTCCAGGTAAGTCCTTGATTTTTCAATACAAAAATAAAAACTCAGGTTATCTTGTCTTGGTAGGATTCATGTATTTTTCAACTTTGCTTCTTATCTTCATATTCAGGTTCAAATCCGCAGACTGCCAAAACCAGTTATCGCAATGGTAAGTACCTTCATACAATTGCTGGTTCAAGTCTATGCATCTTGTACTGATCTTGCTTCCATGTTTCTTTTGATGACTAATTCAGGTTGCTGGTTATGCTGTTGGAGGAGGACATATCTTGCACATGGTCTGTGATCTAACCATTGCAGCTGACAATGCTATTTTCGGTCAGACGGGTCCTAAGGTTCTCCCTCTATAGCCTCTTTTTCAACCTTGAATATGTCAGGGAGGTAGGAACAGAGTTGCTACTAATCCTCATTGATCATAAAGTATCGACTTTCTGTCTGCAGGTTGGAAGTTTTGATGCTGGTTATGGAAGTTCCATCATGTCTCGTCTGGTAATAACTCGATATAACTAACTAGTACTGAGATGCAACGGCCAAGATCTAACAAACACGGGCTGACTAAAACAGGTTGGTCCTAAAAAGGCACGAGAAATGTGGTTCATGACGAGATTCTACACAGCTTCTGAAGCAGATAAAATGGGACTTATCAATACAGTTGTACCGGTAAAGTTAATCGACTAACCATTAGTGTCATCACATATTCATAAAATATAACGTTCCTAACTGAGACATGTGTTTTTGTTCTAGCTAGAGGATTTGGAAAAAGAAACTGTGAAATGGTGCAGAGAAATCTTGCGGAACAGCCCTACTGCAATCCGTGTACTTAAGGCAGCACTCAATGCGGTCGATGATGGCCATGCTGGACTTCAGGTTCTTGCCTTTTCCACCTTGTTAAGCCACAAGTCAGTATTATTCCATTAATAAACTTTTTTCTTTAACTTTATATGGTACAGGGGCTAGGAGGTGATGCGACGCTCTTATTCTATGGAACCGGAGAGGCTACAGAAGGAAGAACGGCTTATATGCAACGTCGACCACCGGACTTCTCTAAATTTCCCCGTCGACCATGAACTCACTACTAAGCTCAGTTCAGGTGTTTTCATACAAACATATGTCCTCATTTCATTTCAGTCAAATTCCTTTGTTTTGTTTGCCAAATTCATTCCGACTTAACTATTATAAGACATCCTGGCTTGGACGTTTGTTTCAAACACTTAGCATGTTACTTCCTCCCATGTTTTCTTTAGATAGGCAATGAGATTAGAGGAAATGGGAAATAGATTGAAGCAAAGACTTAGACAGCAATACAAGTTTTGACAAAACAGACAACACAGGTTTCACTCAGAGACACAACATTAACAGGAAGCTTAGTAGCTTGGCGTTGCCACACAAAAGAACATAAACATAGCCAAGTAAGACAGAAACATGCAACTCATTCAACGATCTCCGAACCCTGAAGTTTGGTCAACAATGGCAGCCACAACGTCCTTAGACTCCTTCAAGAGCTTCACACTCTTCTTCAACTTCTCCCTCTTCATTGCCACCGATGGAGACTCCTCTAGCATTCTCTCAACTCCTCCACCGCCTCTAGGATCCACCATTTCAGCCACAATCTCCTTCTGAAACTGTGTGTTCACGAGATTCTTTACTGAGAACTGAAGATAAAGAGCGAGGTTATCCACAATCCGCCTCAAGACAATAGTCCAGTACGATGCTATCCTCATCTTCATGTCAAAGGCCTGCTGCAGCAAATGAGCGTGATACTCTCGCAGATGCGAAATCTTCACATCCCCAAATCCAGTGAGAGAGAATTTCTCAGGTTTCTCCTCATTATGCAATACAGCATGGATGAAGCTTTGCTGTGAAGATGTCTTCTCGGTCCAAGATGTCATGTAATCAGGGTTACATGTGTAATCAGTCAGCTTCTCCATCTCAACAATCTCAGCAACTCTGTTCACAGACTGCTCCTTCATCTTGGTGATTAGATTGCGGCCAGCTCTTTTGATGGAAGATTGAATCTGTGGAAAGTTGTCAGAATATTTTGATAGTACTGGTATGAGAACAGCTTCAATGTAATCCCATATCTTCTTGATGAACTCATCCGGCTTGGCATGAATTCTATCCACATGCTGTGAAAGAATAGCCAAGAATGCTGATCTAGGAATAAAGTTGGGCAGGCCAACACATTTACATTCTTCAAGAATCTTGACTTCATCCATCAAGAACTCGGCAACATCCTCTGGCTTTGCTTGCAGACTGTCTGAGAATTGGCTTAACATTTCAGCCAAGCGAGCAGTGCAGTGCATCTTCTGATCTTCTGGAAACTCAGAGAAGTCACCTTGAATGAGAATTCTTAGGAGAGACTCTTTTGCTGAACCAATGATGTCCATCAGTGTCATCAATGCTTCCCCTGTGGAACCCATTACCATTGGCAGCTTGTTCAGCTCCAGCACAGCAGTTTCCATCTTCACATTGATCTTGTGAACAATCTCAGGCAAGCATCTACCGATCATTGTTGCTTGGATAAGCATTAGCTTCTGAGCTAACACAGGGATGCCAACAATTTCATCATCAATCATGCTTAACAATGGATGAGTCCTGAAGAGTAACTCTTCCTGCATCCTAGCTTCTTCATAAGTTTCCTCCCCAATGCGGTTTCTGACACAGACATAACCAAGTCCAATACTCACATCATCTGCTGTCACCTTCTGCAATAGACCTTCAGGTGCCATGTCTGCCTTTGTGACCACAGCCAGAGTCCTTTCACCAGTTTTGTCAACTTGTCTAGACATGCGAATGGATTCACAGGTGGTGAAGTCAACAGTGGCTGACAGAACATTTAGAATGATCGATTCTTGAGGCGCTATGTATTTCATGATCATAGCAGATATCTGCTCATAGATATTTTCAGGCTGTCCGTTCACTGGAACCCTGGTTATCCCAGGGAGATCAACCATGGTAATATCTGGAACACCTGTCTTCTTCACATGGAGAGTCAAGGGAGCGTCTGAAACCCCTTTACCAGAACCTGCAACACATGCCAAGTACATATCACAATCAAGACATATTTTGATTAAACCTCTATCATACAACACTACAGTTTCATCAGAAAACATCTTGACATTAGTATTCAGTTACATGTGCATATGTAGTTTCAAGGACTTATCACAATCAAGACTTATCTATGAGCTTGCAAACTCAGACAACACATCTTCACACTAGTATTCAGTTACATGTGCATATGTAGTTTCATGTGGTTTCCGAATAAGCAGCTAGCTCGTTTGAATGTGCATGTTTCAAACTAAAACATATTTAACAGGAAGTAATGTACCAGCTATCACATCAGTTGCAGCACAAATAGCTTTAGCGATGTGTTCCTCATCCGTATGAACCACTTTGTCACTGTACTCTAGCCAGATCTCAGGTTCAGGGCTAGCACTTCTCTGGAGTCTCATTACAAGAGGAACCCTAGTGCAGATGCCTTGCCCACGAGGCAAGCTGATTCCAGCCAAGGACTCAAGGACACTGGACTTCCCTGAGGACTGGTCTCCAACCACGACAATTGTGGGAAGCTGGATCCCTTCTCTCATCACATTCAGGTTCCTAAGCCTGTCAACAGTGTCGAGCAACGGCCTGATTCGGTCATTGTATGAAGATACTATTGGTGCTTCAATGGGGACAACTTTTTTGTCGTCAAGATTTGCTTCGACAATAGCAAGAGAAGAACTCTTTGAGACAGCATGCTTCTTACTACTTTTCATTTTTTCAAGAAGCCAAGAGAAGAGTGGAAGATGGAGATAGAAAAGAGAGCTTAAAGAGTACAGTGAGATTATGTTTGGAGAAATGCAAAAAATATATAGAGAGAGATATTTAGTAGCTTGTGAATGAAAGATCATGAATAGATTTTCGAGTTTTAAGTTATTTTATTTGGTGAATAAATTGCCAAGTAATTTGTGTTTAGAAGCATTGTAGTTTGAGACAAACCAGAACAGTAGTTATGTTTGGCTTAGTTCAAAGGAATCTAGTTCCATTGCAAATATTGGTAGAGAATATTATAGGGTACGTGTGTCAATCAATCACTCAATCATGTGGCTTTGTGGCAGCGTATTTGTGGTTGAGAAGTGAAAGAAGTAATGTTTTGGAGATGACTAAACGTAACGAGCAGAAGAAAAAACTCGTTGGGAAGGGAAGAGCAGTCATGACTCATGATTACATCTGCAACTCTTAAGAGCATCTTCATCCATTAAGAATCCCTTTGAGTCTTTAACTTTTTCTTTTTCGATTTAAAAAAAAATAAAAAATCAACCAATCGTGGGTTGTTACGTGTCAATGGGACTCACGAAACAGTGTAAAAATCGGTTCTTAGAGCATCTCCATTCCTAAACCCCACCAAAAATTCTTAAAATTTTTGGTGGCAACTTTTTTCTTCTTTTTTCTAAAAAAAAAAAAAAAAACCACTCGCGAGCCGATACTTGGCAGTCGGACCCGCGAACAGTGTAAGAATTGGTTCTTAAATAAAGATTTTAGGAACCAACTCTTATACAATTTATCGATGTAATTTGATTGTTTATTAATATTTTTTTTTGAAGAATTAAGCACCTCCCCAATGGAGATGCTCTTAAATTGGAGTTTTTAGAACTGATTCTTAACAAAATTGATGGACCCACCACCACTTTTTTGTTAAGAATCCCTCTTAAGGACTTCCAATGAAAGTAACCTAAAAACAAGACTACTAAATCTTATCTACCATTCTCGTGAATTCATAACCACGTTTTATTGTCACTAGAGCTATTTTCCACGCTTCGCGTGGATTACATATTTTTAATTTGTTAAAATCAAAAAATTATTTATATTTTTTGTGTAATATATTATTTATAGATAAATCTGGAATATTTGTTTTTTTCTTTCCAATTGAGTATTTTGTAATATTTTCTAGATTTTAATTATGAGTTTATTTTTCCAGTTGTGTCATAAAGTTTATGTTAATGTAAAATAGATTTACATTATATGTAACCATAAAATAACATAACTAATATAATAAATATGATGAAAATAAATTGAGTTTCTTTTATAAATTTTAATGTAATATTTTTATTCTCTATTTTTCAAATTTCTGTTTGAAGCTTATAAAGTTTTACCAATTTATCAGTGTTAATTATATATATATATATAGTTTAGCTCATTTTAGTTAAAATGATGAAATTTTATCATAAATAATACATGGGAGCAAAGTTTTTTGTACGTGGTTTTTTATTCTATTTCAATTTGTTATACTTATTATTTTTTTTGTTTTATTTGTGTTTAACTCTCTCGGTTAGTTTCCAAGGTTTAATATACTAATGAATATTATATTTATTGATTTTCTATTTTTTATTTAGTAAAGAGAGCATTTTTTAGAGATTTTGTTGAACACAAAAGTATTTATTTCATAACCTGCTTTCTTATGTCTCAACTAAATACAATTTAGATAGGTGTCCTTGCTCAAACAAAGCTCGCAAATAAACGTTTTGGGACATAGAATACTTATGAGCTGCATACCGTCAAGACCGTTTTATAGCTCTTCTTTGTGGTTTCCTTGTAATTAATTTAGCAATCAGTCATTAGACCGACATTTTTCTTACAAAATTCCTCATGAACCAGATACAAATTGGAATCCATGACTCAGTTCTTGTGAGGAGCTTCCATGTATGTTAAACCCATGCAAACCAAACTGAACCAAATAAACTAAAGTTCTCAACTTTAATACTTGATGAATACTTTGTTTGCAGACCAGATCTTAGTTATGTCGCGGCTTCAAGTAAATTCAAGTAGTCAAGAACTATTATCACTAGAAATATAGTCCCCGCGCAAGCGCGGGGCCGAATCCGTTTTTATGTTTTATGTGTTTATGAGATTTTGTTGTTCGTATCTTGTCTAAATCTTTGTTTTTTTTTTGCGTATTGCATTATTGGAGTCATCACTTCCATTGAGTTCACTTTCATTTGTTATTTCTTCAAGTGAAGTGTAATTTAAGTGTAATTTTCATTAGAAAACCGAATAAAAATCAAGAAGATTACGACATTAAGTTATGTACATAAGATGGTTTGAAGATCACGAAGTTTAATCCCTAAAAATTTTTGTACTACTTTTTGAAAATTCTAATTTATATGTAGAGATGAAATCTTTAATTTGTTTGTTGACATTGAATAATAATGTAACGTCCCGACCGTCCACGGTTAATGGGCTGCCCATGTCCTCGCTCTCGACCCGTGGATCCCATCCCATCTAACGATCGGTTCGTTAATTTTTCCAAAGTCTCCAAATCATTGTTTATTGACCCTACAATCACCACCTGACTTTCCTCGTGTTTTGGATTCACTCGCATGGTATTGTGAATCATTTTCCGATAGGTCATTCATCCTTTCACTATACCAACCTAAGCACGCTTAACTCTGGAGTTCTAAACGGATGTGTGACGAAAAAGGTAAGTCAACTTTAGTGACATAGATAGCTAAATCAATTCTCTTAAGCCTTTGATATATATATATATATATATCACAACTCAGGATGTTACAATTCACTTCTTTTCAAAGAACAAAATGTCCTCGTTGTGCCCCACGACAGGTCCCAAGTTTCCTCTCGGGTTAAAATCGAAATGACTAACCAGCTCTAATACCACTTGTAATGCCTCGACCGCCATGCCTCATTCAAAATAAGTAAAAATTCCCCATCATTTTAAAAAAAATCTCTTGTACTTGAGTTGATTATGTCAATTAAATAAACACCGAAGTGAATCTTTTAGCATGCAACATACGATTTAAAAAATAAATGTGAGACCCACTTAATGTTGATGTGGACACCCTTAGAAAAGATCAAACTGTAATATTATTATATAAAATTTGGTTTCTAGTTTACAAAATCTCATGTAGCTTAGTTGGTTATGTCAATCATATAAACATTGAGGTTAAGGGTTCGAATCTCATAACATGCTATATATCATTTTTTTAAAAAAAAATATGTGGCATCCACTTAACGCTGACGTGGCAGCATGGGAGAGACTCAACTCTCCCATTATAATATAGATTTGCAGACCAGATCTTAGTTACACACAATACAGTTACCAAGCTCACATTGGGAATGAACATGTTGAAACTAAGATTATAATTTAGATCAGAGTTTTTCCTAAGGACAAACCGACTACGGTCTTGAATATCTGTCCGTAAAGCATGATAAGCATCCTCTATGCAAGAGCTACCCGGAACAGGACGTAATAATCACAATGTTCCCAAAATTATTCCTCCACTTAATCAAATTCATACTCTCATCACAGCATTGTGCATAACTCCTTGACACTTAGGAGATGTCAAAGGTATTTTTCTGTGAACAAATTCTTTTCTATCTTAATGTCCTATGGTTGTTGATCCAATTTAAGTGACACTAACAGAGGCTGTTGGTATCTGACAGTAAGCAGCTATGAATTTCACAGCTAGTTCTGTCCAAAAAAAATTTTCCATCCATAAAAATCTCAAATCAAGAACCACCACAAAGAATCAACGCTCATCTGATCTCTAGCAAGCAAGAACTCGACAAACAACCGGTATTGACATGGAGATCCTTCTCATCAGAGAAAGGGTAAGCTGTGAGTTGGGCATACATGTGAGCAGTAGGTGGATAAAAAGCGAGATAATACCTAGTTCCCATAACAGCCTTTGTCCCCAGTAATCTTTAATCACATCCGAAGCTGGAACTAAGCGAGACAGGAAGCATTACCCCCTAAAACAATGAAAAATGGCAAAACGTGTTAAACAGTTACAAAAGAACTATCATAATTTGATGTAATGCCACTTTAGGAGAATTCTCATCAAATCTGATATCGAACGGTTCTAGATTCGTACTCCTTGTGAAATAACATGCATAATCAATCTTTTTTTCTAAATTCGGTACATATGGCTAGTGTTATACTTATAATGGGCCACTTTAATTTGTTATATGCCCAGTAAGTGATGTGTCGAGATGATGTGGCAAAAAAACTCTCTGCCATTGGTCAATTTAATAAATGACGTGGACAACCTCTCTATTGAGTATATTGAACTTTTATTATAGTATAGATTGATACTGCAATAATATTAAAAGATATAAAGTAATGTTTAATCTGATCTTTTAATGATGGGATTCTTAATTTAATTTAACTTTTTTATACTTTTTAAATAAAATATATTTTTTTTGTTTTTAATTTAAGAGACCGTTTTTTAATTTTTTTAATTAAAAATTAAAATTATCTCTTAGAAACACTAAGATGGTAAAAGACTTAAACATTTCCTAAAACATCTCCCATTGGGGGAGGTCCCCAAATGAATAAAGCATTCTCATCTAAAAAGGACCAAAATTATAATATTATTTTAATGAGACATTCTAACATTGATATTTCAATAAAATTGATGTATTCTATATTATATAACTACTAAAATTGTCATGAAACGTGTTAAGGTTATAGTATGATTTAATAGTATTGACAGTATCTTCAGGCATGAACGGTAGTACACCTTATATTCAGCTTGGTTAAACTCTGGTTAGAGGTGATCGTTTAGGTATCCACTTAGATTTAGAGCAGATATTTTGATTTTCAAGTATTTGAGGTTATGGGTATAGAATTCGTTTGGGTATTGTTACAATCCGGACCAGGTTTGAATATTGTAGTTTGATTTTGAGTAATTTAGATTATATTCAATTATTTAAAAGAAAACATAGTTTATGAATAAAAAATAATAATCTGAATCGTGACATAATCTGTATTTTGTAAGATATAACACATTAGTATTATGACAACAACGAAATAGGTTGATAATGAAAAAATGGACTATCAAATAGTCGGAGGAAAAGTGTAACATTCTGTAAAATCAAAAGGTACAAGAGAAATTGAAGATGAAACCATTAGTTAATGGTATAGACGGATTAGACTTAGTATGAATTATGAAGAAGAAATGAACGAGTCTAAATTATTAAAAATTTAGGGTTATTATATAAATTTATGGATATTCAATTTTTTCTAACTCAATATTCATTCAGATATTTTTGTAGAATGAATTAAGTGTAAGTTCAGATATTTAGGATTGGATTCGAGTTTGGATATGGGTTAACCCTACTACTTGTTATGCTCTCTAGAAAGGCTACAACTCTCGTCTATATTCAGCGGTCTCTTGACCGGCGGCAGCTTCTCTCATTGCTGAAATCAATCTAACAATTAGGATTAAGCTTGATTCATTCTCAAGGGCTCAACGCAGCCGGCCCTCAACTATCTCCCTTGGTTTGAGGCTTTCCACTAAACTTAGTTGTTCTGCTTTGTCTGCGAATAGCTTGTGATCTAAGTTAGTGTGTTGTAAATCTTCAAAAGAACAAAATGGAGGGAATCTATTATGATATATTTATATGTCATCAAATTCAGGACCACTAAAATAAAAAGGGTGAAACTTACATAACTTTTTATATTTTTGGTTACTAAACTCAAGCTTTGAAAAACAATTAAAATTATGAAACTACACTCAATGATTAATACATAATCAGAACAAATGTTTATAAAAATAATTAAAAAGAAAACACAACAATAAAATTTATTAAAAACACATAATATAACTCAAAATACATAAATTTTAATAATAAATATGAAAAATTCATAACAAAAAAATTAAGAAATCCATTAATAATATTGCTTTTTACGTTGCATCAAATCAAGGTTAACAAAAAAAAAGTAGTGTACCTCAATGATTTTTTCTCCCTTTCTGGTATAAAGCTAAAGGAAATTAACAATAAATTATTAAAATTCACAACCTAGAACTAATAATTAACTAGAACTAAGTTTCAAAAAATAGTCTAAAAACAAGCAATAAAATAATAAGTTGGAATAGCAAGAAAACTCTAAATCATAAGAGAAGTGAATAGTATAAAACGCAAATCTAAAATAGTTATATCCCCTCCAATCAAATATCTAAAACACATTCAGCTTTCGTATTTAAAGAACAAAGAAATAGAGCATATTAAATAAAAACTCATATAAAGCTAACATCCTTAAAAACAAACATAAACAAAAGATACATTACTCATATTTCAACTTTTTGGAAAAGTTGATTAACCACATAAGACAATGAGATTGTGTTTCCATTAATTAAATAAACACAATGTTGATAAATTATAATAATAAAAATGAGACAATATGGGAACACATGTTTGACAAAATTTAAAACAAATCACATCGATATAATACACAATTGTTAAATGGTAAAACTTTAAAAAAAAAAAAAACTCCACGCACAACACAGACAAATTCATAGTTAAAATATATACTAAAAGCATATTCGATTTCATTCCATAATTTACTGGAAAATAAAAACAAAAATAGATTGATGAAAAAAAAAATAAGTTTTTGTTTTTTCACTATTCTGTTTTTACTCTATTTTACAATAAATTATGGAATAGATTTGGAGATGTTTTAAGAAAAAAAGGACACAGTTCTAATAGTTTTACCTTCAAGAGTATGACTAAAATTTTTCACACTAATTATGATTTGTGGGCTATAATATTTCATCTGTTACACACAAAAAAATCTATGTTTTAGAAAAAAATGCATTTTAAAAAAAAGATATATTTTTACATTTGCAATACATTTTTAAGTAATAATAGTTAATTATAAATTTATTTAAAAATAATAATGTTTATTGTATTTTTGTTGGGTAAAATTTTTAAAAAAAATAATCACAAAAATATTATGTTTATAACCAAATTTAATATATTTTATTAATATATGTAAAAACTTTAAAATATTTATCTTTTGAAATGGGAAGAGTATTTTTACTCAAAAGATTTGGTGTTTTTTTTTTCTCGTTCACTCGCCAACAACTATATTTGAAGTCTATTGTTTGACCAAAAAAAACTAAAACAGTGCCTTTGTTATTTTATGAAACAAAAACTTGTAATTCCTATTTAGCTTAAAAGAACAAACATAACTTATGGCGAGGAAAATTCAAAATTAAAGGAAAATAACAAAAGGACAAAAGCTAGAAGAACAAACATAACTTAACCGAGTAATTCAAAATAAAAAAACAAACAAGGTCCAAGACCAATATAACCGAGAATTCGAAACTTTAAAAACAACAACCAGAGAACCAGACCCGAACAGCTAGAAGTAGAATCAACGGTCTCCATACCCAGAACTCTGATCAACAATGGCTGCCACAGCATCTTTGGACTCCTTCAGAAGCTTAATACTGTTCTTAAGCTTCTCCCTCTTGCTCGCCACCAACGGAGACTCCTCCAACATCCTCTCAACTCCTCCACCGCCTCTAGCATCCACCATCTCCGCCACAACCTCTTTCTGAAACCGAGTGTTCACAAGATTCTTCACCGAGAACTGAAGATAGAGTGCAAGGTTATCAACCATCCTTCGAAGGACGATGGTCCAGTAAGATGTGATCCTCATCTTCATGTCAAACGCCTGCTGCAGCAAATGAGCGTGATACTTCCTCAGATGCGAGATCTTGACATTACCAAATCCATTGAGAGAGAAGTTCTCAGGCTTTTTCGAGTCGTGCAACACAGCGTGTATGAAGCTTTGCTGTGAAGCTGTCTTCTCGGTCCAAGATGTCATGTAGTCAGGGCTACATGTGTAGTCCGTTAGCTTCTCCATCTCAACGATCTCAGCAACTCTGTTCACGGACTGTTCCTTGATCTTGGTGATCAGATTGCGACCAGCTCGTTTGATGGATGATTGAATCTGTGGAAAGTTGTCGGAATACTTGGAAAGAACTGATATGAGAACACCTTCAATGTAGTCCCAACTCTTCTTGATGAACTCGACCGGTTTTGTATGAATGACATCGACATGTTGTGAAAGATTGGCCAAGAACGCTGATCTCGGGATGAAGTTTGGCAGTCCGACACATTTACATTCGTCAAGAATCTTGATCTCATCCATCAAGAACTCGGTCTTGTCTTCTGGCTTGGCTTGCAAGTTATCTGAGAATTGACTTAACATATCAGCCAAACGAGCAGTGCAGTGCATCTTCTGATCATCCGGGAACTCGGAGAAGTCTCCTTGTATAAGGATTCTTAAGAGAGACTCCTTGGCGGAATCTATAATGTCTCTCAATGCCATCAGTGCTTCTCCTGTAGATGCCATTACCATTGGAAGCTTGTTCAGTTCAAGAACACTGATTTCCATCTTCTCATTGATCTTGCTGACGATTTCAGGTAAGCAACGGGCAATCATCGTTGCCTGGATAAGCATTAGCTTCTGAGCTAAGACAGGAATGCCCACAATGTCATCATCAATCAACCTTAGCATTGGATGAGTCTTGAAAAGTAACTCTTCTTGGATCCTGGCTTCTTCGTATGTTTCCTCCCCAACGCGGTTTCTGACACAGACATAACCAAGTCCTATGCTCACATCATCTGCTGTCACCTTCTGAAAGAGACCTTCAGGTGCCATGTCTGCCTTTGTGACAACAGCAAGAGTCCTTTCACCGGTTTTGTCAACTTGTCTAGACATACGGATGGACTCACAGGTCGTGAAGTCAACGGTTGCTGACAGAACGTTTAGGATGATGGATTCCTGTGGCTCAATGTACTTCATGATCATCCCGGAGATCTGTTCATAGATGTTTTCAGGCTGTCCGTTTACTGGGACACGAGTTATCCCAGGAAGATCGACCATGGTAAGATCAGGAACATTAGCTTTCTTGACATGGAGAGTTAAGGGAGCATCTGAGACCCCTTTACCGAATCCTGAAACATGTTATATTATAAGTACTTATCATAGTTAAAACTGGTCAGTATCAAACACGAAACGCTTTATAGTTTAATGCTATAGCAGAGCATAAAATAAATCTAACTAGGAACCCTAGAATCTATTAAAGCCCTAGGCATTATACACTTGTATCAGAGACTTTTATTGCAAGTAAATAACATCAATGTTTTAGATGCATGTCTCATACATAGTAGTAACCTATCATCTAGGTTTTCCAAAAGACTCTTCAGTTTCATCATATAGAAAAACTAGTGTAGGTAGTAGTATTAAATTTTCAGATGTGCAAAAATCAAACTAGGAGTTTCATAATCACATAACATCTATAGGCACTTAACATAGTATATCATTCATGTTTTCAGATAAAGGTCTGGTTCACATTAATATTGACAGAGAGAGACAGAACAATATAACATACCAGCGATTACATCAGTAGCAGCGCAAATCGCTTCAGCGATGTGTTCCTCATCAGTTGGAACAACTTTGTCACTGTACTCTAGCCAGATCTCAGGTTCAGGGCTAGCACTTCTCTGGAGTCTCATTACAAGAGGAACCCTAGTGCAGATGCCTTGCCCACGAGGCAAGCTGATTCCAGCCAAGGACTCAAGGACACTGGACTTCCCTGAGGACTGGTCTCCAACCACGACAATTGTGGGAAGCTGGATCCCTTCTCTCATCACATTCAGGTTCCTAAGCCTGTCAACAGTGTCAAGCAACGGCCTGATCCGATCATTGTAAGAAGATACAATGGGTGCTTCAGTGGTTGCAATTTTGTTGTCCGGAGGATTTGCTTGGACAATGGCAAGGGAAGAAGAGGTTGTAGAGACAACATGCTTGTTACTACCTCCCATTTTCGACTAGAGTGGAAGAAAATAGCAAAAGACAGAAGAAATGTTTATGAAAAAGTGTGATTTCTTCTAAGAGATACTCGAAGATATATATAGAGATATCACAAGGGCTTGTGTATGAGTGATGTATAATCAAGAAGTAAAACGTTTGAGATGAAAGGATGTGGTAACGTAACGTGCATGTTGGAAATGAAAAGGCTACTAAGTCCATAATTACACCTATATAGCTCGTAGATGAAGCTAAAAGCCTCTCTTAAATCCTTCATTGTATTTGTATTTTAAACTGAAAATCAGAAACATGTTTTCTCGTAATTTGTAGTAACTTAATTTCTTCTTTTTTGACATTAACAAGATGATGCATGCTGGGCATTGTGTTTGCTATATCAACAAAAATAAGAGGGTGACATTTTCGAACTAAATGTAAAAAGTAATGAGAAACTATACCAGGGGTATACTAAAAAAAAAAGAAAAAAACCTATATCAGGGGTAATTTTCAAAAATATCACTTTCTTTATACAATTTTTCACTTTTACTTTCATTAAATAGACATTTTTCTAAATACCATTTTCTTAAGAAGTAATTTTAAAAAAAAATACTTAAAATTCTAAATTTTACATTCTTAAACCCTATTCCCACCCCTCAACTCTAAACTTTAAGTTTTAAATTAATTAATTCAAAAATTATAAAAGTGTTTTTCTCTCGTAAAATATAAAGGTAAAAGTGATTAAAATAAAACTGAAAAATGGTATAACAAATGTAGTGCAGCAATGAATTGACAGACGTGTATTATATGAAAATAGTTTATGATGAGCTAGCATAAGAGGAATTATGAATTTTTAAGGGCATTTCCAATCCATTCTATGTTCAATTCTAAAATAAAGTTTTAAGTAAAATTGAAGATGGTTTAAGTATAATTGTAAATTTGATTATGCCTTCTACAATTTAATTTGGCACCATGGAAGTAAATATAGTTTACAAATTACAACTTTTCATTCTTAAATATAAATATAAATTGAGTATATATATTTTCAGAAAATGTTTTCTCGAAGTATGGGATGACTTCAGTTGGTCAAAGACCAATGACTGAAAAAAAAACATTTAGTAAGATTTCCCTCTCAAAAGACTTTTGGTAAGAAAAACAATCTTGTTTGATGCTCAATTTTGAATATATAAATACTAGTATTATATGAATTTTCCATGTTAATGAAACTTGGTGTTAAAAAATATAAATTAGTATGGACAAAATTTTAAAACCAACGTTTTTTGAATTCATAATTTAATCTACTTTATCAAGTAGTGCTCCAAATCGGCCAAAAATGAATAAATATATGCTCCAAATTGTATTTTTCATTAAAGAAATTCTCTATAATATCTTCTTCAAATAATGTTTTTATTAAAAGGTAATATATATATATATATGTATCCTTAAAGTTAGCTAAAAATGACAAATAATGTTGAGAAGCGAAGTTTTGGGATGAGATTTAAACTTTTTTAATAAATAAATAAATATTAAATGTCTCAAAATAAAAACTTTTAAAACATATCTATAAAATATTTTTGAATATCAAAAAGAAAATTAAAAAAATTGAAAAAAATCATCAATTTCTTTTATAAAAAGTTTGAATCCGAAAACATATAATTTGAAACTATATTTTGTAATTATTTATTTTTATTTTTATATCTATAAAAAAAAAGTAATTTTTTTTTGCATTTTTGATTAACTTTTTTATCATTGTTTTCAAAAGTCTCATGACATAAATTAGAAAAATCACATAAAATTATGAAATTGACACTTACTCACACTTTAAACCTTTAAAAAAATTATTAGCATTTTAAAACTTCAAAATGACATTTTTATCACCAGTCTTATCCCAAAAATAATTATTTACTGATAAAATGAATAAAATTAAATAAAAATTATAAAATTAGATAAAAACAGAAAATTAAATAAAAAATCAGAAAACTAAATAAAAATTCAGAATATTAAACAAAATTAAAAAAAAAATCAGAAATTAAAGAAACATTCAAAATAAATATGATTAAATTTAAAGACAAATAACACATTAAAATTTAGAAAATTAAACAAAAGTTAAAGAAAATTCACAAAATTTAGGAAATTCAAAATATTTTTTCTTTAAAAGTTACAAGATTAGTTTAAAAAAACAATTTGAATTATCGTCGTCAACAATGATATGTTTAAAATTTTTATTGCTAACGAATGTCAATTTTTTTGGTAATGCTTAATGTTTATGCGAATTTCTAAAAAAAACTGATAAATAATAAGTATTTCCAATAAAAACTGATTAATAATAAGAATTTCAAACATATCACTGTTGACGATGATGGTCTCAAACAATTTTAAAAAAAAAGATAATTATGTAGTTCTCATAAACCTATTTTGAATTTTTGAATTTTCTAATATTTGTGAGGTTTTTTAATATAGGAGAATTTCAAGTTTACCACTTTTATTGTACCACTTTTCATTTTTACCTTTATTAAAGAAACATTTTCAAAATACCACTTTTTTAAGAAACAATTTTTTTTGAAATTAATTGGAATCCTAAATTTTACATTCCTAAACCCTACCCCCACCCTACACCATCTCTTAACTCTAAACCCTAAGTTTTAGATTAATTAACTCAAGGGTTATAAGTGTGTATTTTTCTCTTAAAAAGTAAGAGTAAAAGTGATTAAAGTATTTTTAAAAAGTGGTACAAGGAAGTAGTATTTTTGACAATTTCTCTTTTAATATTTGTTCAATTTTCCAAATTTTATTTATTTTCTGTATTTTAATTTAATAATATTTATTTATGATTTTTTCTTTAATTTCTGATTTTTTTTTAAATTTCTGAATTTATATTATTCTTCTGTTTTTTAATTTCTGAATTTATATTATTCATATGATTTTTATTAAATTTCTGATTTTTATTTATTTTTCTAATCAAATAATTTTTTTAAAAATTTGAGACGTCATCGATTTTATCTGTACATCATATATGTTTCTTGTAATACATATTTCAATATGTTTAAAGTGATGGTCGAAAATCTTGAAAGTTTGTTACTAAATCTCAATTTCATGGTTTTTATGCCATTTTCCTTAAATAAAAACTATTTCAGAGATATTTTTTTCTCACATATGTAAGTCGATTTTGCCGGAGCCGAACGTATAAGAATTCGTCTACATTCTGAGAGCGAAGGCTGATCAATCACCGCACTGGTCGTCTACAACTCTACACAATATCAAAATTCAAATTTGAAGCTTCAGATTCTCTAAATCCAATTGAGTCATCTCTTTCCACAGATGAGAAAAACCCTAATTTTGATTTTCTAGAAGAAAGCTGATGGGTGCGAGCGAGTTTCGTTTCTTCCTCTCCTGCGATCTCAATTCACCCGTCACTTTCCGTATCGAGAAGCTCGATGGAATCCTCCCCGTCCACGAATCTACTGATTCGGGTACTCAAAGATTTCTATGTATATGTTTTTATTATTGGTAAAAGTAGATTTGAATCGTATCTGTTTTCACTTGATTGATTGATGTTAATGTGATTACTGCTTGGTGTAGTGATTTATGTTCAGTAACTTGCTTATTGTTGCTAAGGAGACACATATTTGTAGTGATTTATGTTCAGTTTCTTGAGATATCGATCCTTGATATCTGTTCTAACTTGATTGATGTTAATGTGTTGTGTAGAATTTGAGATTTCGTGTTTGAACTTGCTTATTGCTGCTAAGGAGACACAATTGTGTTCAGTTTCTTGAGATGTTGGTCCTTATTTTCTGATTTTGGTGGTTTGATTTTTGTTTATTCTAAGGAGTTGTCCCCAGCGTAGAGGACAAAACACCAGAGCTGTACATTGAGTGTGCATTGTATATAGATGGAGCTCCTTTTGGTCTTCCCATGAGAACAAGGTTTCCTATGTTTCTGTATTCCTTCTCATTGTGTCTGTCTTGTGATGTTGATGACCTTTGAAGAAGCGTCTCTATGTTTCAAATAGATCTGTTCTTTATTCCAGGTTGAACACTACAGGACCACCATACTGCTGGAACGAACTCATCGCTCTCAGTTCTAAATATCGTGACTTGACTGCTCACTCTCAACTTGCCATCACTGTAAACAAATCGATGGCCACATTGCTTCCTCTGTTTTTTTGTCTGCTTTTCTAAGAGTCCTATGCTTGTATCAGGTATGGGATGTTTCTTGTGGAAAAGGTGAGGGGTTGATTGGTGGTGCCACGATCCTTCTCTTTAACAGCAAGATGCAAATGAAATCAGGAAAGCAGAAGCTTAGGCTCTGGCAGGGGAAGGAAGCGGATGGTTCATTTCCTACCTCTACTCCTGGAAAGGTTTCTTGATTAAACACGATTTACATTTCGAAATGGTGTTCTTTATGCCTACTTCCTTTATGTTGGGGTTTCTGTAATTTGTCATACTCTAGGTTCCACGGCATGAGCGCGGTGAGCTAGAGCGTTTGGAGAAGCTCATGAATAAGTTTGAAAGGGGGCAGATCCAAAGCATTGATTGGCTGGACCGACTTATGTTGAAATCCTTGGATAAGATCAAGGAACAAGAAAGCTCCAAACATGGAAACTCACATCTCTACTTGGTTATCGACTTTTGTAGTTTTGAACATCGAGTTGTATTTCAGGTACAGTCTTCACTGCTATCGGATCTGTCTGTGGCCGTGTTACCTGTTGAAATATAAAAAAATTCCATGTTTATTTCATGTCTATCTGCTTTTGATTTTCTAGGAGTCTGGAGCCAATTTGTTAATAACTTCCCCTATAGGATCAACAAATGAATTTGTTACGGTCTGGGATACAGAACTTGGAAAGTTTAATCCTTCAGAGCACAAGCAACTAAAGCTTGCAAGGAGCTTGGACCGTGGCATTATTGACAGGGATCTCAAGCCGAGTAACGCCGAACGGAAGTAAGTATGGAACGAAGTTTTTTTTTCTCTTGGTTTAATTGAAGTTGTGTGGCACCCTTTAGAGAAACAGTTTCCTATCATTTCTTGATCATATTATTATGAGACTTGTATTTTTCTTCTTTTAAAGATCTATACAACGCGTTCTAAAATATCCGCCAACAAGGACTTTGAGTGGAGATGAAAGACAACTTCTTTGGAAGTTTCGTTTCTCTCTGATGTCTGAAAAGAGAGCTCTAACAAAGTTTCTTCGCTGTGTGGAATGGAGTGATGTTCAGGTAAGCGTACATCTTTTGCTTGTTCATCTATTTTCTTGGTTCTTATTTTTTCATGTTGCATGATCTTTCCCATGTTGGCAGGAAGCGAAGCAAGCAATTCAACTGATGTACAAATGGGAAACGATAGATGTATGTGATGCCTTGGAGTTATTGTCTCCTTTATTTGAAAGTGAAGAGGTACTAGAAATGCCAATTTTTCTTTTCTTCTGGTCTTGTATTTGTAACCTTGTCCTGAATCTGCTTTTCCTTCATCCTGATATCTTTAAATGTTTGCTAATTCCTTGCTACACTTACTGATAGGTTCGAGCTTATGCTGTAAGTGTCCTTGATAGAGCTGATGATGAAGAGCTCCAGTGTTATTTGCTTCAACTGGTTCAGGCTCTCCGTTTTGAACGCTCTGATAGATCCAGGCTTTCTCAGTTCCTTGTCCAACGGTGTATGTTCTGAACTTAGTAGCCATGAAATTTTGCTAATTTTCTCTCTCTTGGCAACTGATTTACATTTGTTCCCTGAGTTATTCATTGACTGAGTTTTGTTATTCTTCCTTCAAACTTCTAGCATTGCAGAATATTCAGCTTGCCAGTTTTTTTCGCTGGTATGTTGCTGTTGAACTTACTGACCATGTCTATAACAAGCGATATTTCAGCACATACGACTTACTTGAGCAGAGTATGAAAAAGGTGTGGACCGAACATTTATTTACTATATTTCCTTCCCCTTTATTTTTCCAGTTTTTTTTCCGGCCTCTGCTCTCTTTGTGATAGTCACTTAGTCAGATTTCAGACCCTTTGAACTTGGGATGTGGGTTAGGTTTGACAATGCTAGGTTGTTCAAAACTTTGTCCCTTTAAAAGCTAGTGCACGATGCAGCGAAGATGATATGGAATCCTTACTTCTAGTGAGAGTAGTAGTGTTTACCGTACGTTGTAATTTGTGTCCTTGGGGAAAGGAATTGAGCTGTTTTATTCATCAAGTGAGATCTGTTTAACTTCTCTAGAATGGTCTTTTTCCTCTTATGCCAGCTGCCGCCTGATGATAATGGAGAAGATGGAAATAAACTGTGGCAAAGTTTGGTGGGCCAAACAGGACTGACTGCTCAGTTAGTTTCTATTACACGAGAAGTGAGAAATGTACGTGGAAACACCCAGAAGAAAATTGAGAAGCTCAGGCAGCTTTTAAGTGGACTCCTTAGCGAACTCACCTACTTTGAAGAGGTACTTTCACTATAGTGTTGTTTTATTGGTAACAAGAGTTGTTTATCAAAGAATGTCTGAGTGGAAGTGTTGTAATGATTTTTGGATTCGGTTTACTTCCAGCCTATTCGATCACCGCTTACCCCTAGTGTCCTCATAAAAGGGATTGTACCCGGGGAATCAACGCTCTTTAAGAGTCAATTAAACCCTCTGCTGCTAGCTTTCCGAACAGAGGACGAAGGAAGTTGCAAAGTTATATTTAAGAAGGGAGATGATCTCCGGCAAGATCAACTGGTATATTTAGGTTTATTGCATGACACTGTCATAGATCTTCTTCATTTTGTGATTTTTTTTCTCTTGTCTACTCTATAGGTTGTTCAAATGGTTTGGCTCATGGATAGATTGCTTAAGCTGGAAAATCTTGATCTGTGCTTAACTCCTTATAAGGTGTTAGCAACTGGACATGACGAGGGAATGTTAGAATTCATACCATCCCGTTCTTTGGCTCAGGTACGTTCTTCAGCGCCGTCACTTTGAGTGTAAAAAATCACGTTGTTCTAAGATATGTGCCTTTTGCATGTTCAGATTCTCTCCGAGCACCGAAGCATAACAAGTTATCTGCAGAAGTTTCATCCTGATGAGCATGCTCCGTTCGGGATAACTGCCACTTGTCTCGAGACATTTATAAAAAGCTGTGCAGGTTATTCTGTGATCACATATATACTTGGGATTGGAGACAGGTAGGGTGTAAACGTTAACTTGGGTTGTCTTCAAGAAGTATTGCTTTATAAATATGTCTTGTAATCAAATGGTGATGGCCCGTTTTTTGGTATGTAGACACCTGGACAACCTCCTCCTCACAGATGATGGCCGTCTTTTCCACGTTGATTTTGCGTTTATACTCGGTAGAGATCCTAAACCATTCCCTCCACCGATGAAACTCTGCAAAGAAATGGTGGAAGCCATGGGCGGAGCAGAAAGGTACACATCTTTACTAACTATTATATAACTCAGATGAATCTTGGCTCGAGGGTTATATAGCATCATACATAACTCTGTATTGTGTTGCATGCAGCCAATACTACACAAAGTTCAAATCCTACTGTTGTGAAGCCTACAACATTCTCAGGAAATCAAGCAACCTTATTCTGAATCTGTTCTATCTCATGGCGGGTTCCACTATTCCAGATATAGCTTCAGATCCTGAAAAGGGCATCCTCAAAGTACGGTTCTTTCACTCTTATGGTCTTCTTGTGCATGGACTAGCTCTTGTTTGCGCCATTATAGTTCTCCTAAACGCTGCGTTTTTGTTGTGCGCAGCTTCAAGAAAAGTTTAGGCTTGATATGGACGACGAAGCATGCATCCAATTCTTTCAAGATCTGATTAATGAAAGCGTTAGTGCGCTGTTCCCGCAAATGGTTGAAACCATACACAGGTGGGCTCAGTACTGGCGTTGAACCACCGTGTTAACTTTATCCTAACCGAATAATGTATATGCTATTTACTTGGTCTCTCGTCAGTAACACACACACTCGAAGGTTTGATTTATGTTCTTGGCTTTTACATCCTATTGACAAAACTATTTACTCTGTAAATAACCTCGTTAAACTTGATTATAACCAATATTAAACGCTGCGTTTTCTCGTCACTTCATCGTTACTTGTAAATCAGTTCTCCGTTATTTTATTCTTGTGAATATGTTCGTTTGTGTTGTTGCCATGTTGTTGACCCTGGTGGATTCTTCATTTTCTTTAAAAATGGAAATTTAAAAAAGCTCTCATTACTTCTGAAACATTTGAATTTTCGTCCCGGTGATCTCCCATACTGCCTCTGTGATTGTAATTATAGAACAAGAACCCCAGAAACTCTTTTTTTTTTTTTAATCTCATATAATCATCAAATGCAATTGTGGATTGGGGTATTTAAATGGGGTATACAGTATTAAATACTATACTAAAAAGAAATTTCAAATATTTTTTAATATTTGACAAAAAAATGATCTTAAAAAAAAAGTTGAAATAATTTTTTAAAAAAAAAAATTTAAACATCATCTTCAAAATTGACACCATAATTCTAAACTTGAAATCTTGATTAGTTAACATAAAAAAAATCTAAATGTATTTTTATATCTTTTAATAAAATTATTTATTTTTGGTCATTTGTCTGTTTAAAAATTATTTTTGTGAGAAAATTTGATGTCTATATTTACTTTTCTCAATCGGACCCAAATTAAACAATTGGTTTCTGGGTTAAATTTGAACAAAATGATAATACCAGGGGTGGTACTGAAATAACACGTTTAGAGAATACATTTTCACTTTAACCTACTCGCATTGATCAAAAACTTCTCTCTCGTGTTCAGATCTTTTCGCATCAAGTTCGAAAGGTAAGCTCCAAACCTTTTTCGCTTCTTATGATTTTCATGCTGTAGATGTTTCATTGATGATTTTGATTTCGAGTCTCTGGTATTTTGTATACATCGGATCTCGTTTGCTTGGATCCTGTTCTTCAGAGTTTGTTACAGCTTCCTTTGATCAAAACCGCGATCTGGAGCTACTGATCTGAATTTCATCGAAATATATCGAATCTGCAGTTATCTCGTTCTTCATAGTTTCCTGATCCTGTGTTAAGATTCATCGTGAAAATACGTAATATCGAGATCGATCGTATTGTTACATTTACGTGATTGGAATCTTCTCAAGTTTTTTGTTGGTGTCTCTGTGGGTTCGGATGATCATGAATCACATAGTGCAATGTATAGTTTTGAATTGTTGAGTCATGTTTGTGTTTGATTGAAATTCAAAATCTTCTTGAGTTTATGATATGTGTATTGTTTGTATGTTTTCAGGATCAGCAGCTGAAGTGAAAATGGGGCTTTCGTTTGCGAAGCTTTTCAGCAGGCTATTTGCGAAGAAGGAGATGCGTATACTTATGGTTGGTCTTGACGCTGCTGGTAAGACCACCATTCTGTACAAGCTCAAGCTTGGTGAGATCGTTACCACCATCCCCACCATTGGTCAGTCTTCTCTTCTAGACTTTAAAACCATCATTTCACATAAATTTCTTCAACTTACTTATTGTTCATTGCAAGTTTAGATGTTGCCTTTGGGTTTAGTCCTTTGTTGGATGTTCTATTCTCTAGAATGTTAACTCAGCACGTTTAGTTGCATGGGTTTATAGATTTGGATCTAACCAATTGCATCAATAAAAGTTGTTATAAACAAAGATATAAAATTAAATGTTGGAGGCTATACATAGAATACGCATTGACAAGTGATTTGGGTTCAAAACAATATTAAGAAATGTGATTATAATTAACTCAACATGCTTGATCAGTGGAGACTCATTGTGTGATTCGTTTTTACAGGGTTTAATGTGGAGACAGTTGAATACAAAAACATCAGCTTCACTGTGTGGGATGTCGGGGGTCAAGACAAGGTTTCTAACATCTCTTACTTTTTATGATTGAAATAGAAAACGTGTGCTCACTTGTCTTCTCTTTACAGATCCGTCCCTTGTGGAGGCATTACTTCCAGAACACTCAAGGTCTGATCTTCGTGGTGGATAGCAATGACAGAGATCGTGTTGTTGAAGCAAGAGATGAACTTCACAGGATGTTAAACGAGGTAGCTTACTACTACTTTTCACTTACTTGTTCTCTTAATATAGTCAATCCCACACCGCTGCTTCCGATGATCTTGTGCTACACTTACAATAGTAATCGACAAGGAAGCTGACTGGCCTATTAATGCTTGTAATCTGCAGGATGAGCTTCGTGATGCAGTACTTCTTGTGTTTGCTAACAAGCAGGATCTTCCAAACGCAATGAATGCTGCTGAGATAACTGATAAGCTTGGACTCCACTCTCTCCGGCAGCGTCACTGGTGAGTATCCTAAGGATCTTTGTTGTCTTGCATTCTGGTTATTTACTATGTGAGAATTAACAATGTACGGTTGTCATTTTCAGGTACATTCAGAGCACATGTGCCACCACCGGTGAGGGACTTTACGAAGGTCTGGACTGGCTCTCCAACAACATTGCTAACAAAGTAAGCTTTCCATGACACATTCCAGATTGTAGTATCCGGGAAAAGTTTTTGAAATTTAGCTGATTTGAAACTGTCATTATTCTTCTTCTTGTAGTCTGCACTATAATGAATTATATAAAGAACCAAAGTTTGCTTTGGATTTGTAAGTCATTTGATATTGTTCTACGTTTTACTTGCAGGCTTGAGCTTTGTGAGACGAAAGCTTTGGCTTCTGGGAGAAGCATTATCTCTGCTTCTTGTTAAAAAGCTTCTTTTTTTTTTTGTTGAGTTTTGGTGATTATGGAGTTATATATGTTGCCAATTAAAAATGATTGACTTTTGCGATTGTGATATTAAGGTTCTTGTTTTTAACGATAGATATAACATAAAGTTGGTGATGAGTTCATTTATCTTTTATTACTTTTGATTTCAAACCATCCTCTCTAACCTTTCAGGACCTGTCTAATTAAAAAAAAATCTAAGAAAAAAAAACAGAACTGTGTTTTACTTGCATATAGTGAAAATTTCCTTTTTTTCTTAATTTGTCAAACGACAGTGCTAAGTGGATATCCACACAAAAAAAAAAGGTTTAAGATCTTTTAAAAAAAATTCATTAGTTTATGTTTTTGGTTGTAAAAGTTAAAACCAAACTGTAAATTTATTTGCTGTAGCTTTGTAAAGCACTGTGTTTTTGTTCTAGAAATAAAGTTTTTGACAGTCATAGTTTAACCTTTTAAAAGAAAATTACAGTAATTTTTCTTAAAAGAAAACTTGATTGGTTGACATATATTGCCAATGTTCTAAAAAACGTTAGGCGGTGGTTAAACATCTTATAGAAGATTATTGTTAGGTGGACGCTTATATCGATTTTTGAACGTTTGAATCAATTTTGAAAAAAAATTGTTTGGTTCATACCTGATTTACCAATTAAACATGTGTCTAGACGCTGCCTACACCAGTTTGCTGTATAGTAAATTTTGGTTATCTAAAACATTTACATCAACAATCAATAAACCCCTATACTGCAGCAACTTTCGTCAGCTTCCCTCGCGTATTCATTGTTCTAATCCTCCCATAGTTGCTTTCATTTCATTTGTGACTTCTTTTGTAATGTTAGATGGTGTACATTTTGCTTCTCTTTGTTTTTTTTTCTTGCTTTTGCATTGTATTCTGAAAAGAATTTTAAACTAATATAAATTTCAATATTTCATCAAAAAAAATGTGTGGGCAACCCTTTTAAAAGAAGAATAAAAACTGACAACTCAGACCCAAATTTTTTGTTTGCCTCGACTCATACTGTCCATAAAATGCTGGGCGGCCCGAATGTGATATGGTATGTCTATTTGAGTATTTGTGCATACAAACAAACAGACCCGTCTTTGGACATGGACAAGTGATGCTTATGCACAGGGTCCAAAAAGTTTTACAAGTTTTTACTAAGAGTTTGAAGCACTTTTTTAGAAAATTAGAACCCTTTTTAAAATTTTGGTTTCTTTGTTTTTAGACTATTAAAATTTGTAATAGAGCCCTGAAAACTAATGAGACGGGCCTGCAAACAAATGAGAAAATGCTCTTTTTTGTTGAAGACTTGAAGGACGTGAAACAAATTTAGTGGACATAATGCGATTTTGCGCATGCATGAATGCGATTGATTGATATATTTTTTACATGTTGCGTGCTTAGCTTTCGGGACGTTTTAAAGGGATTATATATTAAACAACGAACCAACGACAAAACTGTTTTGTTTTTATAATATTATCACCTTCTGTTTAATTCATAGTTCAATTTCCAAATGTTCGTTGGACAACAAAACACACATTCTTTTGACTTCAACGTTGTAATTAACTATTTCTGTCGGTTGGAGATAATCTTTCACGTGTAATACTGCAATGCATAGATCTGGACTCTGACCAAAACAATATCTGAATATGAAAACAACATTTAAAATATACGTAATATTGGTAAGAAGAAAATTCTTCGGAGGCCGTCTCGTCTAATCAAAACTTAGTATAACTAAATAAATACAGACAATAGAGTTCCAGTGAGTATATTATAAGGTTACATGTTATAAATAAGATTGAGAGTTTTGATGATTCCGACTGAGGCGATTTATGAGGTTTATCTTAGGCATGCGTGCCCCCAATCTCGTTTTGATTTTTGAACATATGATATGATCGTTCCAATGCAAGACACAGTTAAAATCTTCTTACCTGATCCATTATTCGCATCAATCCAGTTCCGTGAAAGTAATCACCTTTATATTTAAGAGATGTATATATTTTATAACAATAAAATAACATAATATATAGACCCAAGTCGCGTGTGAATATGTCATGTCATTGTATATATTAGTAATGAGTTTAAGTCACCTTCAAAAACTAATTTAAGAGTGAAAGATTGGTAAGTTATATATTGTCCAAAGAGTATCATTCTACCTGATGTATAACTTTAAGTCTCTTTCATAAACAATTCAAATCTAACATTTTGGAAGTACCACAACAAAATAAACCATTTTTACATTATATATAGATAAGAAACTGCTTATATGAAAAATCATCTCCACAGTGAATTATAATATTGTATTAATAATGAATTTAGATCACACACCAAAAGTTAATGAAAAGTGGATGATTGCCTCACATATGTATTCCGCAATGACCATAATCCCACACATATCTGACTCTAATAGCCCTCTCAAAATATGAGTAGGGAACGATTAATGAAAACAACTCAAGTCTAACATCTCGAAAATATTGTAGCAAGGTGGACTATTTTTACAGATTATATAAGTAAGAATTGTTTACATGAAAAATCATCTGATGGACTTTTATCGTAGATTTTACCCCATATTAGTAATAAACTTAACTTACATCCAAACACCAACTTAAAAATTGATCATTGTCAGTCACATATATTGCCTAACAAGATCGTTCCATACCATGATGTGGGACTCTAGTGTAACGTTTAAATTATTTTTTTTTTTCCGTTATTTTAAATTAAAGGATGTCGATTGGTAAATAAACAGAATTCCAATATTTTACTATATTACAGAGACTTTTCATTTTAAAATTCATGTATTCCGTCAAGGTCGTTACTAAAGTCAGGCACTAATTTGAATATATATAAATGTGTTGATGTTGTAAGCATAGGAGCCCGGAGCCTCTTGAATCTTTTTTACACACGTAAACTAATTATAGTTTTCTTTTCAGGTCTTTCTTGATGGAACTGTAAAAGAAAAAAAATTAATGGTCTGTGTAAAAAATAATCTGAATTCGTAGGAAATATTTATGCTCAGAGAACTCTCATTTTGGAATTTGCTGAGCAGTTTCATAATCTTGCTATAAACTATGTTTTAAATCACTAATAAAATTCTCCAAAAAGAAATCGTTCAGTGAGATATTGTTTACGAGTAGTTCGTCATTAAAATTAACAAAATCATATAAGGATATGTGAAATATAAATTTTTACCTTGTTTGAAGAAGTAATCCGCTGAAAATTATATTTTAAATGAGACGTGTTGGTGTTTTTTACAGAAGACACATATATGCAAACAAACTATTATATCTTTTTCTAAATAATGCATCTCCTAACACATTTTACTTGTTTGTAAAAGAATAATGTTTTAGATCTTTTTATGTATTTTAATAATGAATTGTAAGTTTCTAAAAAAATATTTAATTGACAGTTTTGAATTTGTTAAATTGTTATTGGTTAAAATTTATGAAAAGTTGTTATATTTTAAAAAAGTTAATACATTAATAGTTAAATATTAATTTTTTTTATTATGTGTGAAAATTTTAAAATATACATTATTTAGAAACATATAGAGTATACTATAACGAAAACAGGCCTATTGTGATAAAACACACAATTATGAAACCGACAAGTTTTTAAAAACCTCTAATAAATCATCTCGTCTAATAAAATCAAACGTTTGTGCTGCTTATATTTTCAGGTTACCTAGATTTAATCGCTAGCTCAACCCCATATTGCTCAGCAATAAAGAGAGTATTTTAAAATGAGATATTTACACTCTAAGGCACTTTTCATCTTATTAATTACAAGTTGGGTCACTTATTACTACAAAGACACTTTTTTTTAACGAAAAGCTTATTCTTAACTAATATAGTTACATCATAAAAGCACTTTCCTAACTAAACGAAGTGATTGGCGGGCTTTATTATCAGCCATTGATTTTACTTTTTATTCAACGATCAAGATCTTTTTAGACAGATATTGGATAGTTGGCCATTTAACATCTATGGTCGAGATTCTTTGTCAATTTTTTAGGTTAAATCTTATCTTTTTAGCCGTTGTCTTTATAGTCATCTTCCATTTACACAGAGAAAGTGATACACTTTTAAATCTTATACCAACCACATATGATTTTCATTCTTTCCGCACATCTGATTCGATTTCCCGACCAAAACATTCAAAACAGAAACAAAGTAATTTCAAAACCAACCATTGTCAAAAACCTTTCTACTTTTTAATATTTATTCATCTTTCATCTTAACAAGAACTTACCATTCGATTAAATCTTAAATAATAGTTACGATGACAAATGAAGGCGAGGTGGATAAAGCTGATGCAGACGACAACATAGAAATCGTTTCCCGACTTTGACGAAGCTTGAGAATCATGAAAGGTACGATGCTTTTGAATTGTATAGGTTCTTAATTTAATTCATATATTTCAAGATGTTGACTTTGGTTTGTCATGATGTAATAGTGCTCCTTATGTGTTTGATTATTTGACTAGTGAAACAATGAAAAAGATGAATCGGTTATTTGTTCTTTTCTTTGGTGGTTTTAATGACACTTTTGTTGGATTTTTTAATTTTGTTGTTTTTCACCTCAAAAGAAAATTTATGGTATCTTATATAATTGTTTGATTATGTTTTGTCTTTGGAAAGTTTGGTCTCTATACAATAGTTTTATATGTTTTGCTTTGTAAAAGTTTGGTCTATTTAGACTAAAATCAGTTTTCTATATTCTCATGGGAAAAGTGTATGATGGATTAGATGATTAATGTCCTTTTAAATAACTTTTGGTTTGAGTAAAGTGATTGTTACCATTAATAGTACTATTAGCCACATGATGCCAATGTATTCATTTGATTTTGATTCTACAGTATAACCTGCATCAAACTAAAGTTGGATCGTGTAATTTTCACGCCAGGTAAACTCGCCGCTCTTTGGAAGCATGAATCGTTTATCCGACCAAACTCACTAATGTCCATCAAAAATAGTATCAACGTGTACACTTACTACGTGGACAATATTCTCCATCCATATGGACACCATAGTCCATGTACAACAATGCCCCGAACACTAGTAATTTGACATCTCCCATCGCTTTGACGACACAACCTATGATGCCAACGAAATCTTGGATTTTGATGTTTATGCCCCTTTTACGTTTGTTGTTTGCTTGTGTACATATATGTTTTCACTTTGCTTCTTCACAAATTTTAAGTCGTTTTATTTATCGTTGTACAGAATACATGTTTGTTTCTATTTTTGTACACATTAAATTTTAGTTTTTGTCAATAACTATTATATTAATGAAGTTTAAACGAAGTTAATAACATGTTAGGGACTCCTTTGCACAAGTTTCTTAAGTGTTTTTTATGTCTACACATGTACACTATAACTTCCATGTACACATAAACATCGTATAAGGAATACATGTTTTACCATGCCTACAAAAGATTTTTGTCATTCCATGTACACATGAATCCATCAATTTCCATTTATTTTGTACACATGTACACATTTCTTATGTTGCTTAAAACTTTATATGGTGAATTGTACATGTACACAAAAACATAAAACACGATGTACATTTTTATTAATATCCATGTGTACAAGTTTTAAATGTGTACACAAGTCCACTATTATACACAATCCACTATTTACAACCGAAACCCAAACCAACATATTTGTAAGTCACTATTAACATCTTACAGGGTCTGGAGTACAAAATTTCAAATTTTAGTTCAAATTTGAAAGGTTAATCATGCACATTTAGAAACTTTGGGTCAAAATCGAAGACAAGAAAATACCATAGACAAATTGTGAAAAGGGAAAATTGGCCATTGGTGTGTTAATCCCCGATACTGAGACGGGTCAATCTCTCGTGAAAATTTATAACTCTGATACCCAAGATGACGACTACAAAGCAAGGATAGCGATGATCTAAGCATGAACCGATGGAGAGGAGGGTGTCTTCGCGACGATGAAAAGAAGTTACATAGCACAAATCGGCAGTGAAAGCTTGGTCGGGGTAATTTTCCGGCGAATGAGGAAGAAGAATTCGTGGGAGTGGTCGGCACTGGTGTTGTTGCGGTGGAGTAGAGGCTCAAAGACGTTGGTCATGTTGCAACTTACCATAGATCTCTGCTTCTGAACCGGTAAAAATTAGATTGATATGTTATGAGTTTTGTTTTTGATAACTGTAAAAGAAATTTAAAAAAAAAAAAGCATTTTCTTCCAAAAGTTGCAATCAAACAAAAGAAAAAGTCAAATTAAACTTAGTTTAATCTTTTTCTGGAATCCACCTATAAACCTAAGAAAAAATTCAAAATTCAAAAACAATAACCATAAAACGAAAAGTAACTAGAAACTACATTAGTGTTCCAAAAAAAAAAAAAAAAAAAAAAATTAGAAACTACCTTCTGGTTTCACTTTTTGAGGGCTAATAAGGTCTTTAACCACATAAAAGTACCTTAGTAACACAAAGTGCTCTTCTATGTAATAAAAAGACATAAGACCATGTTTATCAGCGTCTCTTAGAATGAGGTTCTTAACTTAATTTGACTTTTTTTTTTTTTAATTTTTTTTTGTTAAGAGACGGCTCTTAAGATTCTTATTTAAGAGACGTCTCTTAGGTTTTCTTAGTTAAAAGTTAAGAAACGTATTTTAGAAAAGTTAAGAACCTCTGCTAAGAGACTCCCAATAAACCTGTTCTTATGTGACCTAAAACATAAATCACTCTTTTAAAATTTGAAACGTGATGTAAGCCAAGATATAAATTTAAAACTGTTTTTATTTCTGCTGATAGTATATAAAAGTATGTCGGCTATAAAAAGTTAAACATAAAAGATCTGACTTCTTCCTTTAAATATTTTCTCTTATCTTATTGTTTTGAAAAAAAAACTATAACATCAGCTCTAAGAAGAAATACGTGTAAGGCGTCGATACGTTCCGGGTCATAAAAATAAAATAGTATAGTATTCTAATAAACCTACCAATCTGAAATTAGCATTAAATTGCATTATAATTGTGGAATTTTTGGCACATTGTTTTCATTTGCTAATGTAACGACAAAACGTCATCTGATAAAGGCTCAGCTGGTGGTGGAAGCAGTTAAAGACCGAAAGCTTGGTCGTCTTTCAGAAACTAACTTGAGCATTTAGAGGACGTCCTCTTTCATGGTCTAAAGAAAATAGAGTTCAATCTTATGTTGAGTTTTGGCTCATAACCTGTTTCAGAATGAGAAGATTGTAGCCTGTTTTTGATGATAGTAGAACTACACATTGAAGTCTTTAAACATCTTTTGAGATTGAGACATAACCGTAAAACGTTCAGCAAAAAAATGTTTATGTTTACCCCAAAAAATGAAAAAGTCAAGTGAGTTTTGCAACTTGTCACACCCTGGATGGTAATTAAAAATACCTTCTATTGCTACTTAACTTAAGCAACAAAAGAGGACCGTTCAAAACAAGCAAAAGGATAATAGGCGACAAAGGATCTATCTATCTATCCGTCGCCAGCATCAATGTTTCATATTTATACAACAAATTTCAACCCTTAAGACAAAAACACGTTAAATATTACATGTACGATATATCATTGTCATATTTCTTCAACTTAAATGATCATAACAAAATGTCAAAATCAAATATGTCGAGGATGATCGATTTCTAACAATTCTACAACTAATGGATCTCCCACAAAAATATATTATTTTCAAAACGTTCTTGGATCAGAACCGAGATGGCTAAATGGCTTTAATATCGTTTGTAACATCCCGACATTCTACGGCTAATAGATCTCTATCCGTTTTCTCGGTTCGTGGATCCCATTTCATAAAACGAACGGTACGTTAATTTTTGTATGGCTATAAAGTCTTGTTTACTAACCATGTAATTACCACATGATTTTTTCCTTGTTCTAAACTCACTCGCACGATATCGTCGCAAATCACTTTTGAATAGATCATCTATTTTTTCACTACTCCAACCCAAACACGATTAATTTTGAAATCTAAATGGATATGTGACCGAAAAGATAAGTACATTTTGATGACTTAGATAACCCAATCAATTATATTAATCTTTTCATCACATACCAAAAATCATGATGTTACAATCTACCTCATTCATAGAGGCGTAAAATCCTCGTTGCGCACCACGACAAATTTTAAAATGCCTCTTGAATCAGAACCAAGATAGCTAACTAGCTCTCATACCACTTGTAACGCTCCGACTACACACGGTTAATGGCCTCCTATGCCCATTTTCTCGGTCCGTGCATCCCATTATGTGTGATGAGAGGTACATTAATTTTTCAAAGCTGTAAAGTTTTGTTTACTGACCCTGTCTTGCAATCACTACATGATTTTTTTCTGTGTTTTGATCTCATTCGCACGATATCGCAAATCATTTTTTCCGGTAAACCACTTATTTTTTCACTGTTACATCCCAAACACAAGTAATTTTAGAATTCTTAAAGCGAAACCATACAATTAATTGTATTTTAATGATATAGATAGGCAAATTAATTCTATTAAACTCTTTTATCACATCCCAAAAAACATGATGTCACATATACGTCTTAAACAGACGCATGCCACTTCTTTGGAGTTTGGAGGATTTAACGACCTTCCACGAGAAATTCATGGTCTTCTTCCAATCTTACATTATTACTACTCGCTTTTGAATGTGCTTTTAGTTAAAATATTTTTTTTTCACATTTACGAAAACCATTTCCCAAAATGATTTATAATATTTACAACTGCTTCGTTTTCACTTTATATATTATAAATTTCTTTCGAAATTATCTTAAACTAATTTTGAGCTTTCATTTCTCGTAGTGACATCACCCCCATGATTAAAAAAAGAGCAAAATACAGGCAAGGTTGATTATTTATTTTCACATCCACTGAAATATATATTTCCAGAATATATCTGAAAGTGGAATCAGTTTCTGTAGATAAAATATGTAAAGAAAACAAAATAAGAAAAGTAGTAGTTGATTTGTTCCGGATTTACCCTTCGTGTTAAGCCTATTTAATCACCCATTATGGTAGCCTTCATAGGAACTACTCACAAGCTAAAGCTCGAAGTTACTAACTAAAAGTTGCCATACACTTTAAAAAACCAAACTACTATTTTCCATTACTTCTCAAACACTCAAGAAAACATTTTCAGTTATCTCCTAAAACCGACCCCAATACTTTTTTTTTGCTCAAAATGGCCCCAGAGATTTCCGTAAACACGCTCAATATATCCGACAAGGCACATCAAACACCTTCAAAGAGAGCTTATGTGACTTTTTTGGCAGGTAATGAGGACTACGTGAAAGGAGTGGTGGGATTAGCAAAGGGTTTGCGTAAGGTCAAAAGTGCTTACCCTCTTGTTGTTGCTATGTTACCTGATGTCCCTGAGGAACATAGAGAGATCTTGAAGTCTCAAGGCTGTGTCCTGCGTGAGATCGATCCTGTTCATCCTCCAGACAACCAAGTTGAGTTTGCCATGGCGTATTACGTTCTCAACTACTCTAAGCTGCGTATTTGGAATGTAAGTATCTTGATTCTTCATAAAAATCTAGCTCAAGATATGTTATACTTGAATCTCTCTGTGGTTGTACTTCTTGTAGTTTGAAGAGTACAGCAAGATGATGTACCTGGATGCAGATATTCAAGTCTTTGACAATATTGATAACCTCTTTGATCTCCCTGATGGGTGTTTCCATGCCGTTATGGACTGTTTCTGTGAGAAAACATGGAGCCACTCGCCGCAGTATTCCATTGGTTACTGCCAACAGCGCCCCGAGAAGGTCACCTGGCCGGAAGATATGGAATCTCCACCTCCTCCTCTGTATTTCAACGCCGGTATGTTTGTGTTTGAGCCTAGCCCATTGACTTATGAGAGCCTCCTTCAAACCCTGGAGACCACACCTCCTTCACCATTTGCAGAACAAGTGAATAACATTAAGTTTATTAATTGGTTATATATCTGATGATTCTCAAGACCTAGTTTTGATGATTTTGTAATTTTGCTTTGGTAGGATTTTCTCAATATGTTCTTTGAGAAAGTGTACAAACCAATCCCTCTGGTTTACAATCTTGTTCTTGCTATGCTTTGGCGTCACCCTGAGAACGTGGAGCTGGAGAAAGTCAAGGTTGTTCACTACTGTGCAGCTGTAAGTAGTGATCCCTTTGCTTACAAACCGGAGCCGGTTTTTAGCTTGTTTCTTAAATAATTTGATTCTTTTTTACTTTTAATGATGAAATTGATAGGGATCCAAGCCATGGAGGTACACAGGAGAAGAAGCTAACATGGACAGGGAAGACATCAAGATGTTAGTTGATAAATGGTGGGATGTATATAACGACGAATCACTCGATTTCAAACCGAAAATCCTTGCAGATGAGGAAGAAACCGTTACAAAATCGACCATCCTAGCTTCGGTACTCGAACCGGAAATGACCTACATTCCTGCACCTTCCGCTGCTTGAGATGGTCTAGAAATGAAGTGTAAAACGACTTGGTGTGTTCCTCTATCTATTTTCTTTTGATATATGTATACATAGTTTGAAATAGTATAAGCAGAAATAGAAACCTTGGCGCGTTGGAATTACAGTTATTAGCTTCCCTTTCTCGACCAGTGAGGTTATGAAATAGTATATGCTAAAGTGTGTAAGGTGTTAACCTACTAAGGATTGGAGTATTTGTATTGCTATATCAGTGTGAAGCTTTGCTAAAGATATATATACTGTTAGTGTTCTATATTGGTTAAGCCTAGTAGTTACTTAAAGTGTCCTATATACTGATTATTCCTCCATCATATTATGTAATTAAGCATGACTGAAAACAGACAGAACAGTAAGTGATACAAAAAGTGTGTTCTTGGCCTTGGACAATCTGAAATTGATTTTTGTTTTGAAAGAATATAGAAGGTTTCTGTAGACAAGTCTGCACTTAACCCAAGGATTCGTCTCGGCCAGTGTTGGATAGTGAATTTACGGGTTCGCCTAATCCGTAAATTCACTATCTAGATCTGGGGTATCCGTTGGAACAGATCAGAACGGAACCCGGATTGGATAACAAATATTAAGTCTCAAACTTATTATTGGACAATTTTAAATTTAAATGACAACTTTTGTTAGTAGATAAAAATATAACTCCAAATTTATAAAGTAGATTATTTAAGACACTATCTTAATGTATATTAATCATTATACTAGCTAAAAGCAATACAGAGACAATACACAAGCTTTTTAGCAAAAAGAATAAGGTTTTGGAGCGATATGTCTTATATTAAGAGAAAGTTGGCTTCTCTGATTCTTATTGAAAATATTGATCCGATTAGAAACTATTATAATATTAAATCTGAAGTGTTGAAATTTTAGAATACATGAAAACACACATTTTGGTTTCGATTGCATTGGTGGTTGTAAATACCAAAGTAAGTGTAGTATTTCCTCTTTTTATTGAATTGCATTAATTATATAACTTGTTACTAATACTTATTATTTGTTCATCAAAATCATTGAATATTTTCTTTTATATTATACAAAGTTTAAATTTTTACTTGATTAGTATCTAGTGATTTTTATGTTTCTTAATTTAATTTTTATAGTTTAGAAATATTAATTGTTGATAACAACACAATATATATATAGGAATAGTCTTTTAATATATACTATATTCATTATATAGGTATTATTTTAATTATAGAATAAATTATATATAACTAAGACTTTCACCACTTTACTTTTATTAGAGAGCTCAAAAAAATCATTTCACAAAAAATATTATAAATTAAATCTAATATTATTTAAAAGTAGAATTTGATCTTTTTGTATACCGAATCATTTGAAAATGAATTTCACTAACTATTTATGAATTATACAAACAAACCAAAAATATACATATAAGATTAATTTTTTCCCTAATCATGACTCCAAAATTCATTGTTCCTATTGCGTCGTGTCTTGATTCTCGGTTATTAGTCCAATGATTTTGTATCGAAAATTGTTTACGCAAGAAAAAAAAGTCGGCGTCCTGCTCTTAAGCAGGAGAAATGATTTCCTAAATTGATTATCTCCAACACAATTATTATTATTTACTTAATATATGTTTAGAATATTTTCCCCAAGTTTTATTATTACATATTTTGGATCTTAATACTGATACGCTTTGAATTTTGGAGTCAATGTCCTTCAAAGTGCATATGTAAAATCGTCTATATTTATAGATATTTTCTATAAATATTGATATGAAATCTTAAGTTCAATAAATGCATTATAAATTTATGCTATATATGATAAATATTGTCAATTGTAAAATTAGAAATATATATGATTTTTTTGGTAATATTTTTTTTTAATATGCAAGCAAAAAAGGTATGTAATAATACATTTCAAAAATTTCTTACAATGTACATTTTTAGAATAAGCAAAAAAGGTATGTGAAAAATACAATTCAAATTTCTTTACATGATATATGAATGACATATGGACCAATAAGGTGTCGCCACAATTTTACATTTCTATATGTAATTAATTGTTGCTAGCTTTCATCAGTATCATAAGTGTATATAATACAGAGGCCAACGTCACAAGTTGGCACAGACAAGCTTCATTAGAAAACAGCCTAACATTCCTTGGTTCCAAATGGCCCCATCCATTCCCATGGATCCGGTCAATTTAAGGCAAAATGCGCATCAACAAAGAGCCTACATGACGTTCCTGGCAGGTAATGGAGACTATGTGAAGGGTGTAGTGGGTCTAGCAAAGGGTTTGCGTAAGGTTGAAAGTGCATACCCTCTTGTGGTTGCTGTGCTGCCTGATGTGCCTGAGGAACATAGAGAGATCTTGAGGTCTCAAGGCTGTGTCCTGCGTGAGATCGAGCCTGTATATCCTCCGGACGACCAGGTCACTTATGCAAGGGATTATTACGTTATTAACTACTCGAAGCTTCGTATTTGGAACGTAAGCATCTCTAAATCTTTTGTATTATATGTTGAAATCTAAGTTTTTGATTTTCGTTAAATTTTGTAGTTTATAGAGTACAACAAGGTAGTGTTCCTTGACGCGGATATTCAAGTCTATGAGAATATAGACGAGCTGTTTGATTTGCCAGATGGTTACTTGCATGGGGTCATAGGCTGTTTCTGTGAGAAAACATGGAGCCACACGCCCCAATACAAAGTTGGATATTGCCAGCAGTGTCCGGACAAGGTGAAGTGGCCGGTCGAGATGGAGTCTCCTCCTCCTCCTCTCTACTACAACGCTGGAATGTTTGTCTTTGAGCCTAACCAGTCTACATGTGAGAGCCTCCTCCAGACTCTTAAGGTCACACCACCTTCAGAATTTGCAGAGCAAGTGAGTAAATATATATGATACAATTAAACATTCGTGTTAAAATGATGCAAATGTTTTTTTCTTATAAAGCTTAAAAATATACATGGTTATTGAGTATTTAAAAAATACTTCTTCTTCTTCTGTCTCACAATAAATGATGTTTTGACTTAATATAAAAAAGATTAAGAAATTTGATTTTCTCTTAAATATATTTTAAAATATAATTTAAAATTTTTATTTAACCAATAATAGAAAAAATCTGTAACATCTAATTGGTTACACAGTCTTAATAAAATTAAAGTTAGTATTAAAATATCAAAACATCATCTATTGCAAAACAACAAAAACCTTCTACAACATTTTATTATGAAAGGGAGAAAATATAAATTATTATTGTCGAGTTGGGTAGAATGATGATTTTGGTTTGTGGGATTTTGGCAGGATTTTCTCAATGTATTCTTCGAGAAAGTTTTTAAACCGATTCCACTGGTTTACAACCTGATTATGTCTCTACTTTGGCGCCACCCCGAAAATGTGGAGCTGGAGAAAGTCAAGGTTATTCATTACTGTGCACCTGTAAGTACTACTCTCTATTGCTTACATACCTCTCTTGATTATGAAACTTTCATCCCTTTTATGAGTATTACTGGTGAATAATGGTAGGGGTCCAAGCCATGGAAGTTCACTGGAGAAGAAGCTTACATGGACAGGGAAGATGTCAAAATGTTAGTCAAGAGATGGTGGGATATTTATAACGACGAATCCCTCGATTTCAAACCGTAAAGGAGCTCTTTTGAAATATTTTGGCGTGGCATAAAGCCAAATAAATTTTACAATTACCGGTTTGGTGTGTTTGATTTCTATGCTTTAAGTTATTTGTTTTCCTTTTGATGTGTGGTGAAAATAAATTTGTCAAACTATAATAGTTCATGCCATTTTGCTAAAATAGAACAAAAAACAGATCTTTTGTTTTTTTTTTTAATCATTGATTTTCCGGTCCATTATGGACTTTTGATATTCTTAGATTATTTAAAAATTAATGAAAATATTTAATGAACCAAAAAGTTAAAAATGATAAATAATGAAGCAACAAATAGGAAAAAAATATTTTTTGTTGTTGTCTGGTTCTTCGTGAAATAGATCAAAATGTTCAATCTACCATCTACGGATAATTAGAATATAATTTAGCTAATTACATAGTTATTTACGACACTTTGAATACGTAATTTACCTATTAAGCATTCAACTACAAACGTGAATATATGTTACTTGGTCTCAACTATTATGTGATTGTTCATATGTTTACAAGTCTACAAACCAAACTAACTAGTATTATAAGTAGAATGTTATATATACAAAAAGAAATTTATTGATTTATAAATTAGGAAAACAGAAAAATTTAAAACGTATATGTGCAACTATTGTATAAGAATTTACAATAAACGAGTTTTATTTGTATCACATTTATGATTGACATATATTCTCCTAACATGTGGGATTACTGTAAACAGATATTTTCACAGCACATTAGAGATTTTATGTCTCTACTAATCTAAACAAATCTTTATTAGTCTGCAAAAAGGTTAATGGTTTTTTTTTCAACTACCCATAACAATTAGACATAGTACTGATCAGATAAAAAATTGTTTAGATCAGACGACAATTAAGTTATTTATTTTAAATCTCGACGCTATAACTTAATCGAATGGGCCATAAAATTTGATCCATACCCACTCCGTTCTATGAATATCCAAATAGTTTCTGTAAGACAATATTTCAGACTATATGTATTATTTGAACTTGTGTTCAAAAAAAAAAAGTATTATTTGAACTCAAAACATGTCAAAAAAGGCCTTTAAAAGTTTAAAACTAACAAAGGCCGCGAGTAGCACCCAGTATGGGGAATATACATACTGATCAAGCATTAGCTTAAGGCCCGAGAAATGTTAAACACTTTGACAGCCAACTTCACAATGTTGTCATTAACTCGATGGTAATAAAATTGAGCGTAGTTATAGAAGTCGCCGGGTTCGAAGCTACATTTAAACACTTTTTATTTTAATTTTTTAATAATGATACTCCAAGAGGCCATTTTTTTTTTCTTAACTTATGGCCTGAAATTATTAGGCCGGTCCTGGTAGTACCCAAAGTAGGGATTTTAAGTGCATTGTCAAATCATCAGTTCGTTAGTGACCAATTCTACCCAAAAAAAAAACATGTCCCGATCCAACAGAGAAACAAATGTTCTCTTTGAGTTCCAACAACGTTTTCTTTTTTTTTTTGTATGCAACCCATCCAAACAAGACGAAATGACAAGTCAGCAAGATATTATCTCTCTAAAAAAAATACATTATTTCCTTAAAATAATAAGAAAAAAAAGCAGAGAGCCAAACATTACGGCACATTGCACATTACTCAATGGAGAAGAAATACAAGTCAGACATGAGGATAGGTAATAGATTAGATCCAAAGTAGTTTCACGTTGAACAACAACATCCTTTTAATTCACGTTGAATGATTATTAAAAAAAGAAACTCGAAAACAAAATAAAAAAGGAAGAAAGAAAGATTAATTTCGAAAGAGAAAAGAAAAAAAAAATCGGAAATGGATCCAAAAGATTCTCGCTTCTCAACTCAAATCTCTCATTTGGCCCTCGACATCGGAGGTTCCCTCTTCGATTTCTCAGCCTTTAGATTCGATTATGTTCCGGGCTCGTCTCGATTGATCCGGAAACTGATTTCATCGCAGGGACTTTGATAAAGCTTGTCTATTTCTCGCCAAATGGAGACAATTCCCAAGACGGAAGCATCTCTGTCGTGACAGGGAGGCTTTGTTTCGCCAAGTTTGAGACCAGAAAGATTGATGATTGTTTAGACTTTATTCGATTCAATATTCTTCAACCTTCCGGTTAGTGTTTTCTTTTTTTTCCGATCTGATTTTTTGGAGTAATGATTATTAGTGTGAAACACATGTTGTAAGAACCAGATCATAACACATTTAGTCAAAACACCATTACTGTTCTACTTTCTCAATGATCACGCCTGTTTAATTAGTTTGTGCCTTTGATGCTTTTCTCTTAGAATTATCAAGTATTTTTTTAGGAAATGGAGCTTCGAAAATAAGCCTATTGATTCCTTTGCCCATCACAAATTGACTTAAGTCCTCTCTTGTTGTAATGTTTCAGGTGTTCAGCATCCGAATGGCACATCACGTGATAAATTTTCTGTTAAGGTAAAGCTGAGAGCAGTGAGGAATGTTTTCTAGTTGATTATAGTAATGCTAATTGGTTTTGTTATTCCAAAAGGCCACAGGTGGTGGAGCATTTAAGTTTGCTGAACTATTTAAGGAGAAACTTGGCATTGTTTTTGATAAGGAAGATGAGATGCATTCTCTTGTTTCTGGTGTCAATTTTCTTTTAAAGGTATGATTTTGTTTTTCTTCTATCTAATCATCTTCTCTTTGATTTTTATTCTAACATTGTCACCCAAACGACGGTCTCAGTCTGTTATATATATGTTTCTTGCTAACATATGCACTGTGAAGACTCTAGCCCCACACAAACTCATTCATCTTTGTGCATTATATAGATTTGCAGTTGGTTCTGAAATCTATACTAAATGCGGTGTGCTTGCTAAAGCATTATATGTGATAAAGATTCTTCGTTGCACTAAAGATCTCCATGAGAGAACAGATTTTGTAAAACTTTCCTGATTTTGCAATTTTGTATAGCTATTGCATGCTTGCTTACACCTGAAGTCTGGATTTGATTTACAGACAGTGCCAAGGGAAGCTTTTACCTATTTGGATGGCCAGAAGGAGTTTTTACAGATCGACCATAATGATTTGTATCCATATCTCCTTGTTAATATCGGCTCTGGCGTTAGCATGATCAAGGTTCACTATGTTTTGCCTTTTTCTTTTACTTGTTGCAAGTAGAGCCAGGGGTGTTTCTTACTCTCAATCTGGTTCTTATGTAGGTCGATGGAGATGGAAAGTATGAGCGAATAAGTGGAACAAGCCTTGGTGGAGGAACATTTCTAGGTCTTGGAAAGCTTCTAACAAAATGCAAGAGGTGACTTTCTTATTTTAATCTATATGCATGCAGTTTCCTCCTTTCCTGGGTTACTAATATCACTAAATTTCAGCTTCGATGAGCTGCTAGAGTTAAGTCATCAGGGAAATAACAGAGTAATTGACATGCTTGTGGGTGATATCTACGGTGGAACAGATTACTCAAAGGTAAATTGATTGATGTTGGTTTTGCTAATGTTTTTGGATTGGTATCTATAAACGAATTTTCATTGTTTATAATGTTAGATTGGTCTCTCCTCAACGGCCATAGCTTCCAGCTTCGGGAAAGCGATTTCTGACAGCAAAGAACTTGAAGAGTACCAACCAGAAGATGTTGCAAGATCACTTCTAAGAATGATATCAAATAACATCGGTCAGGTCTGTTTCTTGCAAACATTTCCAGAACTCTAACGTAATGATGTTCTTCTGACTAGATTGTATCATCCTCTATCTCTCTACAGATTGCTTACTTGAATGCACTTAGATTTGGCCTTAAGCGTATTTTCTTTGGTGGGTTTTTCATCCGAGGGCTCGAGTACACCATGGACACAATATCTGTTGCTGTTCACTTTTGGTATAACCTAAGACTGATACTACTTTAATAGACCTTCCCTTCAGGCCAAAGACTAATGTTTGTTATTTCAGGTCGAGAGGTGAGGCAAAAGCAATGTTCTTAAGACATGAAGGGTTTCTTGGAGCTTTAGGAGCATTCACAAGCTACAAAGGACAGAGCCAAAGTAATGACTTGAAACTTCATCAGCATATTGTTCAAAGAGCAGTTCTTAAGTGTTCAGGTGATGATAACTTTCGACACACCCCAGTAAATGCTAATATAAATGATGGTGAAGCCATTGAGTGTAGCATTAATCTAGTTTAGTCTCTTGGTGCAGTGATCACCTGTTGTATTTTTACGAAATCAGTGTAGAAAAAAGTGTCTTTAAGGTTATTTGTTTGGGGTCAGGATGTGCTCATTGATAGTCAATTTGTTGGTACAAGACTGTTTATGTAAAGATGATATATATATATATATATATATCCACAGTAACCGGTAACTGAACCGGAAAAAGAGTCAAAAAAATCAAACCACATTTCTTTCACTTGATTGATACGCTTTGACTTTTGTCAGTGTTCTGAGTTTCTAGGTAAATTAGGCACAAACAAAACGATTTTTCGTGGCGATGTTCAAAAAAATTCGATGTAAAACACCCACCTAATTAATAATCTATAAGGTAACCACCGCATATTGATTTCTTGATGATTGGTTATACCAAAACCGAAACTTAAAACTTCTTTATAATTAGAAAAAAGCTCCTGAAAATCCGAGCTATAACCGATTCTGTCAATTCCGTTGAACCAACATCAAACCAAAACCGGGAATTGATATTAGTTGTACCGATACGAACCAACATTCTACATTTTGCAGGCTTTACACGTGTCAACATATCTGACTGTCTTCTACTTTAATTCGATTCATTCATAGTTCGTCGATTAGAAAGACTACCATCGCTACTTCCCCGCGGATTCTTCACCGGAATCAGGTACATGAGTAGTTATCCGGAGAATCTATTTATCTATTCTCTTTCGCAGCTGTTTGAAAAGTTGAATTGATCTCAGGTCAAAGCTTTTTCGAAAAGGAATCTAATCTCGTCTCGTCTACCTACCGATCGATTCTGATACCTCCGTGATCTTCATCATCGCAGTAGATCTACGTTCTCACAGCTTCGATTCGATTGTTTCGTTGTTTGGATCGAGAACCAAATGGTACGGATATTCAATTTGTATTTTAAATTGACATTGAACCTAGTTAGATTCGATTGGATCGTCTGCTTCGTTGATGCACTGCTTGTAGCAACGAATCTCTTGTTAAGTCAGTGCTACTCGTTTTGTTCCATGGTTAAACGCTCTTCTCAGGTATATCACTCGAGCTTTGTGGATGAAGAAGGAATAACAAAGGCATGTGGTTGTCCTTTACTTCCTCTTAAGAGCCATATCAAGGGTCCTGCACCTGTTTCAGAACAAGGTATTCATTCATTCATATCAAAAAGCATCTTCAAATGCAGGAAACAAAAAAGATCATTTTCATGTTTTGTTGTTTATATATGCAGATAGAACTGATATTGTGGATGAGGCAATCACGTTCTTTCGCGCGAATGTCTTCTTCACAAACTTCCCTATCAAAAGTCCTGCTGATAAGCTCCTTATTTACCTGACATTCTACATAAACGTTGCGCTAAAGAGGCTTGAAGGGTGTAGAACATTGGCTGTGGGAACTAAGGCGATTATCAACTTGGGTTTAGAGGATATCCCTGTTCCTGGAGAAGCTGGGTTTCCTTTCCCAGGTCTCTTTTCACTTCCTTCGTCCCAGGAAGAAGCAGGTACATTGTTAATAGGCCCGTTTTTTGAGCTAGGTTGATCCTCACTGTCTAACTCTTTGAGCCCTCTTGTTGTGTCAGATCTTTTCAGGAACTATCTGAAGCAGGTTCGAGAGGAGACAAGTGGGAGGCTACTTAGCGTAGCTTATAGAGCTAATGGGACACCAAACAAATGGTGGCTTGCATTCGCCAAGAGGAAATTCATCAACGTGGTTCTCCTCTAATAATCAACAGATCATCATCAAAGGTAAGTTCTGAAAGTTTATAAAACCCTGCTTCACCGTAGTTTACTAGATACGGTTACCCACAAAACAGCTTAGGTTCACCTTAGTTTGTTTTTAAGTTAAGACATACCAGTTAACGAACATCCTCAGCCTCTACATTTCAAGCTTATAAAGTTCTTTTAATGTAACAGTTGTTATTCTTCCTTCCTTGCAGCCCATTACAAATGAAGGGTTCCCAAGCCACTCGAGATCATGAGCATTGCCGCCTTTTGCTTCATCAGAGCCAGGAATACGAAAACTTTACATTGGAGAAGAAAGCTTTCTCTCTAGGTCTCTCTCTATATACATAGATATACATAAGAGTGTGTGACAGACTGACAGTGTAGTATTTCATAAGACTGTTTGGTGATACAAGATGAAAGTTAATGAGAAGATTCTTTTGTTATTACTTCGTCATGTCCAAAGTATTATCAGAATATTACACAGCTTTGTCTGAACCTATCAGGCCCTGGTGCACACGTTTCCATTGCTAACCCAACCATCTATAGACTTGCTGCCACCACCTTTCACGCCGGTTGCTTCTGTCTTCTTTTTCAGAGCGAGGAAGATCAAAGCCGCATTTGTGGCAGTGAACCAAATTTGCCCTACTTCCTCACGCATATCACATGTGTAAACCAAAGCAAGAATCAGCTATTAGGCCACTCTTATCCCTATCTTATTGTACTTAGCTTCATTTTCTTTGAAACGTTCCTCTCTAAGACGGTAAGCATAAGCTCGATAGGCTACCACAAGGGTGTACTTAGGTCGCTAGGGTGTAGATTGTAATATCAAGGAAATTAGGGGAAAACTTAACATAGATTCAAAATGTGGGGCGCTATTTTTCCAAACAACTCCTTACACGTGGACGGGCATGATAATATTTTTAAAAATAAAATGGACAGTTTATGTTAATACAGGACTGGACTGGACTAGAACTTGGAACTGAAGAGCTTTTAACGATGGCACGTCTCTTGCCCACTAATCAGATCGAATCGTTTCTTGTGCCAAAGCAAAAACTAACCATAATTTACTTGGGATTGTTTCTGTCATATGTTTTTCCTTTTCTTTTTTGAATTTTCAAGACTGGGGAAAAAAAGGAAAAATACAGATACAGGGACTAAACGGTAATTTGCAGATGAGCTAATGAAAAAGGAAACTGAACAAACGGCTATAATATTTGATTACGATCGTAGGGTTTGATTGCAACGAGAGACCAGATAGTATTTAGTCTAAACACAAACCATTCGTCCTCTCACTTTCTCTTCTCATACTCAATCCCAAAACTCGCTCTCGCTCTCTCTCTTTAGTTTCCTCAAAACTTGATCTTTTTTGTTTCTGTGTAATCTCCTCTCCGATCACGATGAGTATGCATTACAGTAATCTCACGGAGACGTGGTCGAATTTCTCTCTTTTGGTGGATAACGCTGTTCTCTTGTACGAACAAGAACACACGGAGAAGAAGACCGTATCTTGGCAAGAAGACGACGAACAGAGAATCTTCGTTCACTTCCCAAGAAGACCAAGATCATCGTCATCGTTAAAGAAACCTCTTCAAAACCTTAATGTTGCTTCTTCTACTTCTTCGCTCTTCGATCTCAACAAGATTCCCTCAGAGAAGACAGATACTAAAAACCCACCAAACCCTAGTTCCCTATCATCTTCCTCCTCTTCGTGCCTAACGGAGAACAACACAACCCGCAAGAGACGTGCCTCCCAAGAAGGAAAACGCAGTTTCAAGAAAGCAAAGGTGTCACCTTTACTCACATGGAAAGGGAAAGACACCCCGGATTGGGTTTCCCAGTTGATGAGAAGCATGAAAGGAGCTTCAGACCCGATCTTAATCTTTGAGAAGACTCTGTTCGAAACCGATGTCAAACCAAGCCAGAGCCGTCTCTCGATCCCTTTCCACAGACTGATCCGTAACGACTTCTTGACGCCCGTTGAGTCGAGAATCATCGAGGAAGACATCAACAGCAGCGAGAAGATGGGTGTGGGAGCGGTTCTTGTTGATCAAGGCAGTAAGAAGTGGGGTGTGTTTCTCAAGAGGTGGGAGATGAATGGTTCTTGGAACTACGCTTTGGTTTGTGGGTGGAACGATGTCGTGGAGGCTAATGGATTGAGAGGTGGCGATAACATTAGTCTTTGGTCTTTCAGGTGCCGAGGTGTCCTCTGTTTTGCTCTTGTTCCTCTTCCCATGTGACAGAGTTGCTCTTCTTTTACTTGAAGCGATTCTGTAGGTGCCTTCTCAGATTTGTAATTATCAAGATTAGGTTTTAACTACGGTTGTGTTTGATCTTACAACACCTTGTTGGGTTTATCTCAAGTAATTTTTAGTTGTTTCTAATTCTACATGATGAATTGATGAATGTTTTGACATGAATACGTTTTGTCTTCAAAGTTTCAGTTTATTGATAATTTCATTTATCTGACATGAATCTTCATGAATGAAACGGATTTACTATTACAAGTTTCTGTTTTTGGAAAGTATAAATAATCTCTAAATACAAATTGAATCGTCAAACAACCAAGTGTCTGAGTTGATTATGAATCTATACAGTCTTGGGCCCTTAAAATCTTACTTGTGCAGGGTTTGGTATAATCTACCTTAGTGATCGGTAAAGGAGGGTTTGGTACTTTAGCATTCAGTGACTTCTTCCTTTGAGGTGACGTGAAAGTAGTCAAACTCATAAGCCAAAGAAGATAGGTCACCTGGTATGATTCCTATATAAGCCTTAGAGCTGCATGTGTAACCCATGGCTCATTGTCGAGAAAACTGAAAGGAGAAAACACAGAACAACAAAACTGAAGAAACAATTCAGAAACTTAAGCAATGTTTGACCAGGAACATCAAACTGAAAAGTCTAGCTAAGGACAGTAAGAAGTAAAATCAGGCTAGGAGTAATGAACGTTGGAGATTGGTTGAGCATGAAAATGCACAAGGCTATAAGAGAAGCGGTTCTTCCCAGGTAAAGTGTATTTCTTATTCGGGTCTTTGTAACTAGGAGTGGTTAAATAAACCGAATTCGAATATCTGAACCAAACTCTATCCACTAAAAATGAATATAAACTAAAATTAATCTGATATAAATACGAAATGAGACATGTTTTATGGTATATTGGGTTATAGAGTTTATTTGAACCGAACTCGGAATGAGACATGTTTTATGGTATATTGGGTTATAGAGTTTATTTGAACCGAATTCGAACACGAGTGGATATCCGAAAAACCCAAAAACTTCAAAATTTCATAAAAGTATTCATACCAAACTTGAACTACATCCCAAATAAATACCTCAAATACTTATATTTCATTGACTATCTACAATAAATATCTATTACATGAATAATTAACTCAAATACTTACTTTAATATATTTTGGTATGTGGTGTTCTTTCTTCTTCTATATAGTCGAGTTCATCTGGTTTAATGTGTTATTGATTCAAGTTTCTCGGATATAATGTATTTACACATATTTTTGAGTTTTGTTCTCTAATTTCATTGTCTTCCGTCTCTAATTTTACTTGTTGGAAATTACAGCAGAACCAAAAAAATAGTGACAAGAGTATTCCTCATTACTCGTTTCAAACTTTTTTTTATATTTGTTCTTTGTTTCATCGGATTTCTATTTAATTTACAAGTTCAACTAAGTACAAAATAATATTTTGGAACCGAAACCTGATTAAAATCTGAAATCCTATTGGGTTCATCGGAGTTTTGGAACTGTTACTAAACCCGAACTGAATCCAATCTAAACTCTTATAATACCTGAAAGGAGATGAAATTTATAAACCAGAAAATCCAAAACTCGATTAAATCCGAGCCGAAACCCTATTGGTCTCTCCAATGCCCACCCCTATTTGTAATCACCAAGATCTATTAATATATGCACCCATGTAAGAATAGCCAGCAAGATAAACCTACATGTAATAGCAGGATATAAATATTTCTTAAAAACTTTTATAAAAAAAATATAATTTAAGGACTTATATCTATCTAAAAGGCCTTCCAAAAGAAGTTTGGAGAAAGAGGAGAGAAGGGGCAAAGTCAATGTTTCAACCATTTGTATTAGCACGAAGTTCTAAACTAAATTCATATACGTTTTAAACTAAATTCTTATAAGCACTCAAAGTTTCAAGTTCTAAAAGAACAAATTTCAAAATATAACAACATTCATCCTAGAGCAAACCATTTTCTATTGACGTTAAATGCAAAACAACTTTGTCCACTATCTTTTCTGCTTGATCATAATAAAATAAAGCATTTTGAATCACTCTAGCTCGCGAAAACAAGAGATACATGTAAGAGCATGTTTAATGCAAGTCCCTTAAGTTGGGTCCCTTAACGTACGGTCTCTTATCTTTTAACTAAAAACGCTAAGGGACGTCTCTTAAATAAAGGTTTTAAGAGACGTCTCTTAGCGTTTTTAGTTAAAAGATAAGGGACCGTACATTAAGGGACCCAACTTAAGGGACATGCATTAAACATGCTCTAAGTTGATCAGCAACGCACAAAGTACGATTCATTTTCCCAAAACTCAACGAAAGTCCAATTACAATCAAACCTCTACATATTTAGGAAAAAAATTATACATATTTTAAAATATCTTACTAGCTATATATAAAGTTCATATTTAGTAAGAGATTCATATATATTTATTAAAAACTTCCTGAATACACATTTAAAATATTTTTTGAAATACATATTTATAAAACTTTCTTAAATTCTATGAAAATACTATACATATTTATCAATATCTTCTTAAATTTTAGAAAGATATTATACTTATTCAAGAAGAATTTCATAAACTCAAATTAAGAAAGATATCATGTATATTTAGGAAGCTCATTCCTAACACTTTCCTAGAGCAAAAATGTTTTCCAACTTTTTTTTTGGAAAATAAGTTTCAAATAAATAAATATTTTAAAAAATATATTTCATTTTATGTTAATAATTTTTATATTGATGTAGAAAAAGTATAATTGTCATTTAAATATTTAAAGAAACATATCTTAATCATTTTGACCTTGAAAAACTAGTTTGGAAACAAAAAAATATTTTGTAACTATTTGAAGTCATTTCTCCTTTATTATCTAAAAAGAAACATCAATAGTAAGTTTTTTAAATCCCAAATTTGAAATCGTAAATTCCAATCGTATTTTTTAAAACAAAATTGAACAAAAATATTATCTGAACAAATTTTATAGATACTTCAAATTTTATAGAGAGTTTCCAACTATATATATTTACATTTTATAGATTTTTCATTTCTTATTTATATTGTTTGGAAAAATATAACAAAAAAGAGAAATAAAAATTATAAATCTGATTAAAAAAATAAAAACTATTAAAATCAAACGGAAATGAAAACATTTTTTTTTAATAATTGATTGTAGTTAGGCGTTATATTTTAATATATTAAACCTTTAATATCCGTAAAACTTCTTTCTTAGTTATTCTCAAAGGGGAAAATGAAGTGGGCTAATCGCTAAAGATCTAAGGCGGTTTGATTGAAAAAGACCACCAACTAGTATTTAATGCCCAACACAACTAGGAAAATAAAACAGTTGAGGGAAGATGAGAAATATGGTTAAGGGAGGTGTGTGGAAGAACACAGAAGATGAGATCCTCAAGACCGCCATGATGAAGTACGGTAAGAACCAATGGGGTCGGATCTCCTCTCTTGGCGTTCGCATGTCAGCCAAACAGTGTAAAGCTCGCTGGAACGAGTGGCTCGATCCGTCTATCAAGAAGACCGAATGGACCGTAGAAGAAGATGAGAAGCTTTTACATCTTGCAAAGATTCTCCCTACTCAATGGAGAACAATCGCTCCTGCCGTGGGACGCACGCCATCTCAGTGCCTTGAGAGGTACGAAAGGCTTCTTGATGCAGCTTGCGGTAAGGGCAAGGGTTATGAAGCAGGGGATGATCATCCAAGGAAACTAGGTCCTGGTGAGCTTGATCCTAATCCAGAATCAAAGCCTGCTCGTCCTGATCCAGTGGACATGGAGGATGATGAGATAGAGATGCTTTCTGAAGCTAGGGCTAGATTGGCTAACACTAGGGGAAAGAAGGCTAAAAGAAAAGCGAGAGAAAGGCAAATTCAGGAGGCTACAAGGCTTGCCTCTCTGCAAAAGAGGAGAGAACTCAACGCAGCTGGGATTGATAATGGGAAGCGTAGGAATAGTAAGGGAAAGGGGATAGACTATGATGCAGAGATTCCTTTTGAAAAGAGGGCACCTGCAGGATTTTATGATACCGCAGATGAAGAGAACCGTTGAAGAAGGCAAGATGTGGAAGCACAGTTACTTAACAAGATGAATGTTGTTGTTGTTGTTTCTGATCTTAACTCTGAATGCTTTGATATGAATGTGTTTTGTGTGTTTACAGTTTCAGTTTCTGGATTGGTTGATATTTCCTTTTAATCTTTTACATGAATCTTGAAGATGTTTTGCTCGATTTTCTCAGAATGGTGATGATGCATGCTCGCTGATGTTCCTGTTTTTGATAGCTTGTTCTTGATTATGTCATTCTTTCTTGTTGTTGTATATATTGCTGATAGTATGTTTTGTGTTGTGGAACAGCGGATGCGTTTGTTAGTATGTTTGTGTTGTGGAACCGTGGATGAGTACATAACAAAACTCAAAGATGGCAAGAGTAATATGTAGGATCCACTTACAAGTACACAAAACTGGTTAGCTGACACATATCAAAAGACAATGGTTCCAGTCAACAACGATGCAGAGAGGGAATAATATATTAGAAGAGGGAAAAACATTTCTTATGTGACTGGAGGAAATGGCTATCACTTTTCAAGTATGAATAAAATGATATAACAAAAGAACTCGTATTGTCTTTTCTGCTAGTGGTCGGGCCTGTGAGCTGATTGTTCTTTCCTATATGTTTGTGTAGCCTATACGCTTGCGATTCTCTAGTTATCCATCAATCTTTAACTCTCTCTCTCTCTCTCTTTCCACTCATGTGTTTAGATATGCAGTGAAAAGAAGCGTTAAAGAACACACACAAGCTATATAGTTCCCCAAACTAGGTATAATTGGTGCTTGGAATTAATTATTTGAGCTAGATTGTAGACATTTCTCAAAGCTTGAGAGAGTATACAATAATGGTGATCTTAGCTCTGAGAGTGGACGACGGTGGCTAATGTGTTTATGCTCTGAGACACCTTCTGTAGAGAGTCAGAGTTTGCGTTGATATAAACCAAGCTGCCTTTGTGGTGTTAATTTTATAATCAAATCAACTTCTCTAGAGTAAACAAAGACAAAGCTCATCAATTCTTCTCTTTCAGTTACTTCATTTCCGTAACAAGCACGTTACCATACAAACACATACTTGTGAGTCTCTGTAACAAGCACATAACAGTATCTTCAAAACTCAGGATAAACACAAGAGATCGATTTTTTTTTTTTGTTAATTCAGGTAATCTTGGCCCCGACCGAGGTGGAACTAGCAACGCGGAACACAAACCCAAGAACCTTTAGCCTGCATAGGCGGTCCGAGGGGGTCCGTTGCTGTCGTTCCTAAGGCGTCAGAGCAAGTCCGCATGTAAATTCTCTGGTAAGCTGCAAATAACGTTTGAATAAATCTGTAGCTCTTATTTCTCACTCTCAAAAGAAAGTTAAGTTCTCTCTCTCTCTCTACACCTAGTCAGGTTTTGTGGCAAAGAGACAAGCCTTAGGTACAAAGATAATAAGATAGTTTAATGCTGAGAGTCTTAAAGTTTCATAAGATAGTTTAAACACCACAAGAAAAAAGTCAGAAAGAAGGATAACAACGAGAACACTCACTCAACAAGGATAATACTCGCCTAAAGCTTCCAAATCTACTTCTACTAGTGATTCTTAGAAGAGCCTACAGGAAACAAACCCAATACTCCCCTGAAAGAAAGACAAAACAAGCATTCTAAAGCTTAAACACAAGGCCATAACAAAAGATCATTCTAAGAACGTTTTAAACACAACATCTCGAGAGTTTGAAAATTTGCCTAATATGTTATGACATTTGGTGCATATCTATTACAAGCTTGATAAATTCATAGAATTCTCCTTGCTAGGGGACGAACGTAGAAGCCTTTTTGACTGGTGCACAACTAATTTAAAAAGAGTAAGAGTACAATGTAAAGAATCTAAGCTGAGTAAATATTAAAGGACTTTTAACCATTTTTCTGTCTGCAATTTTACCTTTCAAATCTTATAATAGTTATAGTTACTGGTTTCGAAGTTCGAAGGTAGTTATTTATTAACTACATCATTTTCTCTCAAACCTGTCTCATCATATTTTATTTGCGTATCATAAAAATACATAAGAAATTATTTACCTAAAATTTGAAAAATTAATACATGAATATTATTGTCGACAAAACATGGAGAGAACCCCATCATCGCACCAAGTGCTAAAACGCGGGATTCTATGATCATTAATGAGAAAAATAAACTATAAAATTTAGAAAAGTCACATTGGTTGCACGGTTAGCCACCACCACCACATTTCCTTCGAAGTTGATGAATCTTTTTCTTGCCAGCCCCTAATCACATCGCAGTCTACAGATCAATGTTGAACTTTTGAGGTTGATAATCCCTATTCTTTTACTTTAAATTCTGCATATATGTTTGTGATTAATAAATGAGTTAACACTTTTTGAAACAATAGTAACAGAAATAATTACTACTCCATCTGTTTCATATTGTAGTAGTTTTAGGCCAAAAAATGTTTGTTTCACTAATATAAGTAGTTTTCCATATTTCCAATGTACTTTTTTATATTTATTGGATAGTCCTGTGACCAATTAAATAATGTTAGTTTTTTTATAATTGGTTGCATTTATTGATTTTAATGTTATTTTTAAAAACCAACAACTTCTTATAGTAGTGCTTTTATCTAAAACTACTTACAAAATATGAAACCGGAGGGAGTATTCAAGTTCTATTTTTTTTTTTGTAACACTAATCATTATTCAAGTTCAATGATTATTTTTGGTTCTCTTTTTTGTTTTGTATTAATCGTCCCAGCTCGGTATCTAGAATTATATTAGAATTCTGCACTTTTGTAAAATTTGAGAAGAAAGAAAAGTAATTAATAATGCTGAGAATCTTTGTTTTAGTGGGAGACATAATTATAAAGTCACCTATTAATCGACTCCACAAACCATTATACAGTATATAGATACACTAATATCCAGATATATAGTTTGATATATGAAGACTTATATCTGACGAGGATCCAAATTCTCAGTATTTTTATTCGACTACTAAAAACGAGTGCA